>JBCJKH010032007.1:0-20007 GCA_039877255.1 Loriculus beryllinus
GGGTTTTTTTTATTGTGGGTATGGGTTTTGGGTTTTTTTGGTGGGTTTTTTTTGGGGGGGGGGAATTTTTTTTTTTTTGAAGGAGGGGTGTCTTGGTTTTTTAGGTCTTTTTTTTTGTTTTGTTTTGATTGTGGGGGTTTTGGGTTGTGGGGTTTTTTTATTATGAAGTCACAAAGGATATCTTTTTGAAAATACATTTGGTTTGCAAGGCAGTCTTAACAAAATTTGTACAGAATTAGCCTCAAGAGGCTGAGGATAACACTGTCAATTGTGTTTGTAAAACTGTAGATGTGTCTTGCTAACTTTTGGTGACACTTGGTTTTGTGTGAGTGAATCACTCCCAAAAAAGACGTGTCATTTAGTGAAAAAGACTGCTTGTACCAACAGCTCAGGCCGGTGCTAGTGGAGGGTGAGAAGCCTGTGTCAGTGTTAGACTGGTTCTGCATGCTGCCACACATCGAAATCTCAAACTTCCAGATCATTTAAACAGTGAAATTAGGGTTTTCTTTAGAAGGAAATCTAGGGGGGGGGAAAAAAAGTGAGAGATGACTGTCTGGAGTTACCTTCAACTACTGGCAACAGGGATATTCAGAAGCTTTCTCTTAAATATGTCAAAGATGCCGAAATACTTGTGAATGGTTTTTATTTTATTGAGCTTGGTACAGGGGTAGATAAAACCCCATGGTTATGTTATTTGGGAAGGAAAGTAGATCTTAAATTGTATTCACGGTGAATTATGGGGATAACAGGGTCTATCCTGGTTTTGTTAGGGTTTTTTTTTATGCATGCCTGCAAAGACTGAAGATCATTTCAAGTGGCAGTTTGTGTAGTTTTGGTGTATATACCCCTGACTGTGATCATCTGGGGTGTGGTAGCAGGAGCAAGAAGATCACAGAAGATGTAAATGTAGCACCTAGTACATAGTTCTAAGTACATGTGGGAAATTTTGAGAAACTTCTATCACGCTTGAGTCTTTAAACCAAATTAATGCACTTTATACTGCTGTTTTCTGAAGGTTACGCCGGAAAAATTAGCCAGATGCCGATAATACTGACACCGTTGCATTTTGATCGGGACCCCCTACAGAAACAGCCTTCCTGTCAAAGATCTGTGGTTATTCGAACTTTTATTACAAGTGATTTTATGACTGGTATTGCAGCAACCCCTGGTAACGAAGTTCCAGAAGAGGTAAGACAGGCTTTCAAGCTTCTTTTCAACATGAGCTAGTGTTGTAGATGCCTCACTTTGACTTTCTTCCCTCTCTCTTCATTGCTTGCCTTGACTTAGATTTTGTTGTGCTTTTTCTGTCTCTTTCATTGTGTTCATTGGGATGAATATGCTGGTATTTTGGGAAAAAACTATAACAAAACGAGAAGCTGGGAGATGGGTATGACAAAGGCTATCCAGCAGAGTTGAGCAAAAATACCATTAATTAAAAAAGGAAAAATACCACAACCATTCCTGGGATTTTGAAATCAGTATTTCGCACTAGTAATTGGAAATGTCCTGACATACAGAATTGACCTTGATTGCTGCTTCTGATTTTACTG
This sequence comes from Loriculus beryllinus, assembly GCA_039877255.1. Taxonomy (NCBI): domain Eukaryota; kingdom Metazoa; phylum Chordata; class Aves; order Psittaciformes; family Psittacidae; genus Loriculus; species Loriculus beryllinus. Next base: position 1,551 of record JBCJKH010032007.1, read on the forward strand.
GAACCTGCTGTTTAACATCGCAATGTGTGCTGTTTCTGGTTAGGTCACTAAGAGGATGTAGGAGTCAAATTCAGGCATATTTTTCTGGGAAACTTTATGTATGTCAAATTTCAAGTACTTTGTCTCTTTGGGACTGCAGTGTAGATGAACAGGATTGACTTTTTTTAAAACACACTTTAAAAGCATATAGGTATTTCTTAGTAATTATATATTACTGAAGGCTTCTACTGTAGGGCAACCTATTAATTTAAAAAGAAATGTTTCAAGGTTAAGCTACAATGTAAACTATTCCATTATATAAAATGGGGATTCATTTGACCTTGAATTATCTGTTTAAAACCAAACAAACAAAACAACCAAATACCACAAACCCAGACCCAAACGACTCCCATCCCCAGTCTTCAGAATGTAAAGTGGTCACTTTAAGACTGGGTAATAATGTGGTAACCAAATATTAGAGGTTGTGGAAAATACTTATGAGGAAACTAATCATATCTGATTTTAAAATTTCCTGTGTTTTTCCATGGAGAGCAATGCGTGGTTTAATTTATGCTTGCACTATAAAACAGCGCATCATGTAAGTGGCATTGTTGTGAACTGTGGCATACTTAAGGAAGCTGAACTTCTAAGCAAGTTCTCATCTAGAATACTTCTGTGAGCGTGAATTGATTGTGGAATCTGGGGGATGACACTCAATGGGAACTTTCCTTTGGATGCCTCTTCCTGTTTGTTTTCGGTTGGTTTTTTGGTGTGCGTGTGTTTTGGTTTTGCTTTTTTTTTTACCTTTAGAGCTCCCTTTTTTGTTTCGAAAGGGTTTTCACTCTCGCTCTTGCTTTGTATTTGATGGTGGCTCATCTGGAGATGGTCTGAGAAAAGTCAAAGTGAGTGGTAGGAACACATAACATGTTCCTGCCGATCTGTAGAGAAACAGTGAAATAGAAAAGCTTAAGAGTTGCTACCTTGAGGGAAGTGTATTGTGATTGATACCCTGGTTTATTATCAGTGCCAAAAAATGGCATGTTCAAATAAAACTGCAGATGTGAAGCTAGAGGGTTAGTTGATTTTATTTGTTAATTGGTGGTAATATGCTAATATCTACATGTTCTTTCTCTCTTGTGTATGACAGAATTAGCATGAACAGAGTTTTCCATTTTTAAGCTCTTTCTCAGATAGTTTTCATCAAGTCTGCTTTACATACTTCTGATTTATTTTTCCTCTCCACAATAGGTTGTGTTAAAAATGGTGGCGGAGATTAAGAAGATTCCTGGCATATCTCGAGTGATGTATGACTTGACATCAAAGCCACCAGGAACCACAGAGTGGGAGTAATTAACTTTTTTTCTATTGAAGTACTGTGTGCAGTCTAAGTCATATCAGAAACCATTCCCAGTGTTGACATGCAGTACTGTGAAAGAGTGACTGGAGCTGCTACATCGCATCAGATTCCTCTCCTGGAGCATAAACCTGCGGTTAAGATCTGGGGATAATAACTGAGTGGGGCTGAGGATTTGTACGGGTAAATAACCATGGCAGCATTGCTGGTGCGCAGACAGATTCCTATTGCTTTTGCCTTTGTCTTACCAATTCTTCCTGTTTTCATGTGTTTTATTGTTAACTGTCATTTCAATGTCTCTGTTTTTGTACACTCTATAAAAAGACAATTTATTTACTTCTACCAAAAGCATTGTTACAGCCTAAAAAATGTAAAATGAATTCTTTGTGACCAACTGCTTTTGAGCGGATTTATTATAAATAAACATTTTGCCAAATGGAGTAGTAGGTACTGTTGAGTTGTGTAATTACTGTGTATCTGTTGTGTACCTTTAAGGTGGTTCTGTATTGTTTGACGTATTAGCCCATGGCAATAATGTTGAGCTCCAAAAGGGCAGTGCTAAAATATGAAATTACCTCTGTCTGTCTTTCTGTACTTACTCCCTCTTGCATCGCTCAGTAGGTGTGTGTGTTGGTAAAAAACACCAGCTAATCTTTAGTATACACTTACTGCATGTATGCATATGTCAAATTCCAGACAGTGAAGTATCTTTGTGTGCTTTTGGGGACTCTGATAGAAGTATAAAAAACGGGAGTGTGGTTTGAAAGCAGTTGCACCAGAGCTCCTGGATCTGCGAGTCCTGTTTCTGTCCTCTGACGCTTGCACCACAGTCCCTTGGCAGCCTGCTGCCGATGTGCTTTCCATATACTTGATGACAGTTTATTTTCTATGCATTTGCTTTTACAGGAATTTTTTTTGTATGTATTGTATTTAGCTTGACCTTTAACTTCATTGTAGTTATTAGTGTGGGGTTGTGGTATCAGGGGTGGTTTGCCCAGTCTGCATAGATCCTTTCTGTCATTCGTATTCTGCATTTGTGTAGTTAAGTAAGCAATAATCTGGGAGATGGTTGCTTTGGACACCTTTGCTTTCCTGATGTATTGAGGCAAAGCTATTCCTTCAACCTGAGAATTTTGAGCATGTCTACAATTGCTGAAAGTGCCAGTTAAATTTTGACCTGAGCAGCTTGCTGGGTGCCTGCCGGGTACCTCTGCCAGGGGAGCTGTGACTGTGTATCCAGCCTCATCCATCTAGCCATGTTCATTTTATTTTATTTTCTTAAAATTTAAGCAATTGCATTTCATTTGGCTCAAGATGACCCTAGTATTTTAGGGTAAAATACTTGTTTTAAACTGTTCAATAACATGGAGTACTTCATGGCTGTAGCTACTTATATTTCCATTTGCATAAATTTGTGAACTGGAATAATGGTTGAAAGTGTTTGTTCTATGTTCTTTTGCACACATTTTCCTGTTTTTATTACATTTGCTGCCTACATGTTATGGAAGTCTGGTTTAATTTCTGCTTACAGGAACTGGCTAACTTGTGTAAATTTATTCTTTCATGTGTGTCAGAGTGGTGCTGTTTTGTTTGGGGGAGGAGATGGTGTGTGACAGCCTTCTGCTCTTTGAAACCCTTTGAGGCCACAGGCATGCAGGAGAGCAGCAGACCAGCGGCCGGGATGATTTGGAGTTGGGGACACTGCCCCCCCCCCCCCCTCCCCCCCGAACACTGTTCCTGTGTTCTGACACATTTTGTAGTTTGGCAAATGGAACTTGATCAGTATCTTCAGCTGCCCCCTGTATAAAATGGGGGTGGTAATTCTCACTTACATCTCTCGTAACCCCTTTGAGCCTTTTGGATGAGCTTTTGTGATGTAAGTGAAGTATTATCAATACAAATGTTCTTTTATTACTGGATTGTGAGCTGTAAGAGCTGTTGGTCAAAAACTCTGTATGTCTGTTTGCCATGGCAGGATCTGTTATAGCATGGGTTCTGTTGCAAACACATTTTCTGTGTAGCTCATCTCAAAAAAAAGCTCCCTAATGAAATTATGGCTGTGAGGTACATTTTAACTTTTTATCATAAAAAGCTGAGGGTGGTTGCTTTCATTACTGTGTAGGTATCTCAGATGTAAATGGTGCAATGACAAGAAATGGATATTCTTGGTGTGATGCAGAAGTCTTTCAGCCTCTTAACGCTATGGCAGTTGTTGCTTATTGTAAGTAGGCTTTCTCTTGCTGCTGCTGCCAGTTTATGTTGCCTTGACAGCAAACAGACGAAGCAGAAGGAATTACTAAGTAATGCAAAGGATATGGAGCACCTCTTAAACCCTTAGTTTTGACTGAGACAGAATTGGTCTCTGTGTAAATTACTCTGCAGTGTGTAGTCACATAGTAATGATGTAACTCACAAGAAAAGTTGCGTGGCAATTGGTGATGCCCATTGGGTTGGGGGTTGCAGTAACTGTTGTGCCTGTTGACCACTAACTTGCAGCACACCTGAACAGGAACCTTATTCACAGCATGTTGCAAACTTGGAAGTCCTTCTTGGGAGTTGCATCTTGCCTGTAGGCGTGATTTATGCCAGTATGCTATGTGTATACTGAAGTTTGACATACATGTTTACCATTTTTTAATCATCCGGGTTGCTTTCATATCTGTAATGCAGTGGAGCTTAACAGCAATTCCTGTGCTGTTCAGGAACGTACTTTGTTTTGGGTTGGTTTTTGTTGGGTTTTGCTTCCACACCCCACACCCCCAACAGGTGAATATTGAAAATTTAGGCATATTGCACTATAATCAAAATGCTTATCAAAATTAAATTTGTGATCTTTAGATCTCTTCTCCCTGTTTGACACCTATGCCATGCATTGTAGATATGGGGGGTTGTTCTTAGGAAGGTTGGTGTTATCCCAGCAGTTCTTGAGTGTGTTTATGGAATCCATGTGTATTGGATGGCCAGAAGTGGAGAGAAACATAATACTCTGTTCACGTTTCTTAAAAAGATACATTTAGCACCTAGTTTACAAACTAATAACTGTAGCTGCCCTGTACAATTGTTCACCTTCAGTAAAACATGTCAGCAGTTAGAGGAATTTGTATTGGGGGCATTCCCCATCATTCTCAATTTTTAACATTTTTCTGCTTGTGAAATGATAAAGTACTGTGAGCCTTAATTTTTATCCACAAATAAAAGTATTATGTTTGAACATTGGTGTGACTTATTTTTTTAGGGTTTACATGTAGAAACCACATTGTAAATGGAACTGTCTATTTTTGGTTGATAAAGCTGATTTGTGGCAGTCGTGCTTTCTGGCTACACACTGTCCTGCGGTAAGGAGATGTCCCTGCCAGGGCACGGCTGTCCCTTCAGTGTCACAGTGTGGCACACCCTGCTGCAGGGTAACAGGGTTCTGCTCTGGCAACTTCCTCATGCATGCTTTTGTACCGTGATGCGCTATGGAAAACATAACCTCTTCCTAAAACTGCGTATAGAAACTGTTCTAGGGCTGTTTTAGCAGCCCAGATAATTAACTGGATGTGGTGATGCCCACAGAATTTAACAGGCTGCTCTGTTCCTCAGGGTGCAATGTCCTAGCAGGAAACCCCTTCCAGCACCTCATGGCGTTGAGGCAGACCTCTGCTTGCTGGTGTTTGGTTTTTTAACAGTAGGTCACAATCACGAGGCCACATGCAAGCTTTCCCTCTAAAAAGTAAAAGGCAACAGATTACAGTTAAGAACAAAACCTTCTGTAGTCGTAAGGAGTTGCTGTCATCTGCAGGACAGAGCATGAGTGGGCAGCAGTTATTTATCTCACTTAAAGATCCTTTCTTGCAGCGCACAAGCTGCACTCTGTAAACAAAGTAAACAGATTTTTGGTATAAACGATTTGGCCTTGAGCTCCTTGGTGGTTCTGGCTCCATGGGCAGTGCTGGTGGCTCAGGGGTGCTATGGGAGTGGGGTTTGATGGAGCCACTGTTTATGACCTGCTCCCTAGTCCATGATGTGAATAAATGCATATTCCCCCAAAGACTGTAACAGCACGTTGTTCTCATCCAGGTCCTCCGGTAGCATTTCTGAGGAGCTGCAGTGCTGCCAGCAGCTCTCTCCTCCATCTCTGGTTGGGACTTGGCAGCTGGAGCTGCAGCAGTCACCCCATGCTTTGGACTCATATGGCTGACAGAGACTGCAGGGCTTTGCTTTTTTGGAGGGATTGTGTTCCTGGAGGGAGTCTTCGAGGCAAATATCTCATTTTGTGTTTTTCTTCTATAGCTCAATAGTGATGGAGACTCCAGGGTAAAACCCTCTGTGTGCGGTTTCCAGCCTTTCAGAAGAGCATTAAGCTATTTCTCAGAGAAAGGGAGGGAAAGATCCAAGGTAAGTCTTAAGCACCGTTTCTGAGCATCGCTCTGAAGCATTCTGGGAGTTTGGGGTGCAGCTAGGGTGGTTTTGAGCAAGGTGACTGCTATGACTGCTATGCAGTCATACTCATTGGGTATTCCAGGGCTCTGGGTGGCAGGGAGCATGGAGACTTCCTGGATCTCTCCTCCCAGTTCCCACCAGCAGTGCTACCATGTATCCTGCTGGCCCTGGGTGCACCCAGGGAACATGGAGGTGCTCAGGGTCCATGTTACAAGGACAAAGGATTGATTGGGCACAACCCCTTGCAGTGTGAAAGCAGATGAGAAAGAACAGTTGCAGAAATGAAGGCAGAATGTTTTTCACAAAAATAATTTTCTACAAAAGCTTTTTCAGAAATTTCACAGAATGAAAGGAATACTTAAATTAGTTTTCTAGTGATGTTGTATCAGTTAAGTTACTTTAAACAGCAGGGCGCCTCTTTCTGGGGCTGCTGTTCTTGACCGGAGCTGCCTTTATTTAAATCCTTATTTTACTTTTTTGTGTCCTTGCTTCACCTTAGTCCTGTAATGACCTTTCTAACTGAACAAAATGTTTCTACCTTAGAGCATTTCTGCTGCATTTTACAGTGAACACTGCTTCAAAGTGAGGTTTATAACTTTGAACTTGAGGTTGGCCCAGTTGCTGTGTGGTGCTGGCTGCAGCTTGACTGTCAGGCATCGCCTGGAGGGGGGCTAGGGCTCCCCGCTGCTCAGGTGTGCTGCCACCTTTCCACAGTGCTTGCTGTGAGGCTGCTCCCTCTCTGGATTATTTCATTGGGGAGTTAGAAGCAGATTGCAAAGAGACTCTTGTGCAATGATGTAATAGCTGTTTGCAAGTGACTTTAATGAGATACAGGCCATTAACCCACTTGGCTAGCACACATAAAAAAGCCATATGTGAAGGAGTAAAGTAAGACTGTGAAACACAGTGTCCCATCTAGACCATTTCCACATTTCTACCTAAAGACTAGATGGAAAGTCCCTCATGACTCTTCCTTCTAAAGTTTAATTTGCCATTGAATTTATTGCATCTCATCACAGACAAGTACTTGAGATTAAGTGCTCTCACTGTCCCAAGGGTAACTGCTTCCATAGAAGCACAGTGCCAAGAGGTGAATTGAATTTCATCAAGGGGAGCAGATTATTTCTGTTTCTTTAACTGCCTGAACATGAATTGCAGAAAAGCAAACCACTGCTGTAACTTAATTACTTCATTATAAAGTTGAGTAATTTTAGCATTTGAATGAGTTGGCTGGCTTTTGCACTGTTGATTCCTTAATGGTTTTGCTTACGCTGGTTTTAAAGATAGCAAAGGGAGTCCTTAAAGATGAATGACATCCTAGACTTAAAAAGGTTGGGCAGATGAAATAAATCCCAGACAAACCCAACCCAAAGCAGAGGGCATAACTGCACACAGAAATGTTGATTTTGTTCCTGAAAGCATCACAGAGGAACTAGGTGTCCAGTGGGAATTCTGCTAGGAAATATTTCCAGGGACATTAAATGTCTCTGTTAGTGAGGTTAGGATAAACCCTGGCTACACCCCTCTCCACACAGTTCATAGAGACTGTCCCCCTCCTTGGGAGCATGAGGAGTGGGCTGCAAGCACGGGGCATGCTGCCCTGTTCCTCAGAGAGCTGTGGGGCCAGCAGAGCTGGCAAGGCTGGGTGGGAGAGCCCAGACATAAAGCAGCTGGGTGGGGTATTTCTCTTGCCATAATCCTGTTGCTTGTCTGTCTCTGGATTAGCAAATCCCAGTGACAGGGCTGGAATGGAAGGCGTCTGCCACAGCTGCACTTCCCATGTCTTCAGCCTTGCTGCAGGTGGCTTCAGAGGAAGGGTTGTAGGTTTTTAGCACAAGGGAGTAGGAATGATACAGACAATTCCATTTCCAGCAGCTGGTTTAGCTGTGAGGAGGCAGGGCATGGTTTAAGTGCTTTCCACATCACCATCACAAGCTGTGACTACATGGAGCTCTCCAAGTGTCCTTGCTTCAAGCTTGTTAGCAGTGTGTTGTGCCCTGTTACTCCCACAAGTTCCTTTTTTAGGGATGTAATTGATTTAAGTGCGTGTTCAAGCCCCCCCCCCTTGGTGCTGGGATATTTTTCTTGTTGATCATTCACCAGAATGGCTTGGGATACAAAGGCCACCATCAAGCTGCTTGCAGGATTTCTTCCTTTTAAATTTCTTTTCTAGGGTGAAGGAACACAACGTAAAAATGTTCTGGGGTGAGTGTAAGCTTCATGGACAGCCTGAGTTTGAATCGTGCTCATGAAGAGAAATGGTAACTAAAGAAATATGGTTTCTGCTCCTTACAGGGCTGGTAGTGGGTGACAAGCTGTGCCTGTGTCTGGTGGGGAGGGCGCGGGCTGCCAGGCTTGCCCTCCCTGCAGAGAGGTTGTTTGCTGGGGTATTTGTGCACACACTTTCTTTAATGGAGAACAAGTAATTAAAAGCTGCCATGCATAATTCAGCGCTCTCTGACGTGGGCTGCCACCTGACCATGGGTTTGTGGGGACCGTGACCTGGCCACAGATACCCGAGTCCCTCTGCTGTTACTTTCCCAGTAGAAACCTATGATGCTACAGGGGAACAGGAAGCTCAGCACGTTTCTCTGCTGTGACCTCCTCGTCCTGCAGCTCTACCTGCGGCGGTGCTTGGCTCTTCTTCATGCAGCACTCATATGTTGGGTTTTATGCCCAGGAGTTAGGTTCTTGTGCAGTGTTTACCCTTTGGGTCTGCTTTATGGTGTACCCTGGTGATTCAGTGCTGCTATTGCAGTTTGCTCTGTGGGTTAGTTTCATTATTGCTTGGGTGAGGTGACGTGCAACAGGTCACTTGACAGTGCCTAGCTTATCTTTCCATGTCTGATCTGCCTGGGGCTTACCCAGCTGTCTGAGTTTCCTGGTGGGGAGGTAGGATACTGCTCAGGACATTGGGAATCAGTGAGGGTTTAAAGAAAAAAGGTTTTCTTGATGACTGCTGTCACATGAGGGCTCTGGAGAGATGTCCACCTCCCCTGGTGGTGCAGCTCCAGCCAGCCTCAGTAGCAGAGCTCAGTGGTGGACTGGGACTGAAGCAAATGAACTGTACCTGTGCAACAGGGAGCTTGCCACTCTGCCAGGGATGTTGCAGGAGAATGGGGTGAATGTCCTCACCATGCAAAGTGGGGTGGCTGCTGAGTGGGGACCACATTGCACCCAGGTTTGAAGGTTGCGGAGTCAGGGTTTGGATTCAGGACGATCTTTTGTGCTTTGCAGAGCCAACGTTTATTTTTAGTTGCTTCTGTAGTGCTGATTGCCATGGCAATACAAAGGCACAGCGCAGGTTCTCCGATGGGTGTGCTGCCGGAAGACCAGGAGAAGCAGCAATGGGAACAGTGCTCCTGGCCACTTTGGTTTTGGAGAAGCAGCACCTCAATGTCTCATGTCTGGGCTATCCCATCGATTTGGTTCACAGTCAGACCTAGTGTTTGCTGCCGCCCCCGACTGGGGCTCTCCACCTCTGGAAACCAAATGCAACCCTCCAGACACACAAGCCTGTCCAGAAAGAATTTTAAATGTATCCTTGGAGCATTAAATCTGCTCAGCAGGGAATTAACCACTCAAAACCCTGTTGACTAAAGTGGATCAGCCTTTTTGTCTGAAATTTATGCAGAAAAGTAAAGAACAATGTGGATGGCTCTGCACCTTTTCATACTGTTTGAAAGCAGACGCTCAAAGACTGGGCTTCAAAGGCTGGTCTGTCTGCCTGCCCTGGGTAGCTGCTGGCCTCCAGAAAGCTCTGAACAGCTGAATACTGCCCTTGGAAAAATCTTCCCCTTTCTAATCATGGGTTGATCACTAGTTACTCTTGGTGCAATCCATTGCAAACCCAGAAAAGCCGCATGTCAGTGATCTCATGAAGACTCAGCAAGGAGAAAAGATGGTGGTAATTAGCATTCCCTGGAATTTTTCTTTTTGTCTGTGTGTGTTAGGACTGGCATTTGGCTCCGAGACTATCGTTAAAAATTGTTTGAGAAGATAAAAGGCTGAAGAGAGCTACTTCAGTGTCAGTGTCTTAATTTCAGCAGATTGACTCACTTTAAGCTCAATACGATCCTCTGCTCTCCAAGCTGCCCATGCCTTTCAAGGAGGCAGCTGGGATCTTTCTGAAGGGCTGCCTTCGGGATATATAGCTGTAACATGCAACTGTTCCACTTTCATTTCATGAAGAAATACGCTGGTTTTTACCCTCTGCCACTTTTAACTGTAGTGGTCTTTCAATTGGTTGTAATAAATCTGGATGGAACAGCAATGTGTCAATACAGCAGCAAATTGCAAGTGGCCAACATTGCCCATGGGCTGGTACCACCCCCAGGTGAGAATGGGCATGATGATAGCCAGAGCAGGCAGTCCTGCTCTCCCTCCTGTGCTGGTCAGCAAATAGATCAAAAACAGGCAACACTGCTTGTTTTGAGTGTGATGTCTGATGAGATGAGGAAACAGATGTTCTTTCCCCAGGAGAAACACCTGTAGTGGTCTGCTCCCTGCTCCTAGGATAGGAGGAGGTGTCAAAACTTGTGGCTCTCCTGTGAGCCAGGAGATTAAATGCTTTTGTGGCTCCTTGTCAGGAGAGAGCTTGGTATGTGGATATACAAAAACACCTATTTCTGGTGTATTGGGTGCTGGATTTTCTCTTTCAAGACTGAGGTGTATAGATATATCTAATCCTTAGGTAGCCTGTAATGCCTGAGATGCAGCTATTTTTCCCTGTTTCCCCCCACATGCTGTTCCTATCCCTGTGCCTAGTCTCCTCATCTTCTGGGGGCCATCTCAGGGCAGTGTGGTGCCCATCCAATGCTCCTTGTGAGCAAAAGGCTAGAGGAAGAGTGTGTGCTGTGAGGGAAATAACACTGCTGGCTTATAAATGTGTTCCACGTTACTGTTGGGCTCTGCTCCTGGGCAATCAGAAGGGTCTTGACCTCCTTTGCTGCTTATTTAAGTATCTTTAGGAGTGAGCTGCATAGGTGGATGACCTGCAGAGCTGGCTTGGGAAACAGAGCACTGAGGAGGAGAGCCAGGGAATAGTTTTAAAAACTAAATAAAACCTAATATATAGTGGGTTTTAATGTAATTTTGAGCCTGTTCTTTGTTTGCCCACGTCACGCCCGCTTGCTGTAAATAGGAGTGGAGGGAGGGCTGCTCCTCCATTGTACAAGGGCTGATGAAATGCAGCTTATTCCAGGAAAACAAAACTAGCAGGGAATGCCTGACCTGCCACACTGAATTTTTTGGAGACCTTGTCTATATTTGGAAGCATGCTGAAACAGCTGATTTGGGATCCTTCCTGTTGTGTTCAGGGATGTGAGTATTGAACATGGCACAGGGTCATTCCCATGCACTTAGAGAAGTTAAGAATGTGAAGGTACATGATGAGAGGAGCTCGGAGGCTCTCTTGGACTTCCTTTGCAGGTGCTGAGGGAATCGTGTTTGCTGAGGATGCCAGCTCTGCCTATGCTGTGCTGCCTCCTGCCTGGAGCCGGTCCTCCCTGCCAGCTTCTGCACGCAGAGCAAGGCACAAAGTAGTGATCCTGGCCATAAAACAGCGGTCCTGGACACAAAGCCACTTGCTGAGCAGCACTGGAGGGAGCTGAGGCTCTTCCCTGGTCTTGCTGATCATAAGTCACTACATTTAAATGCTGTCAGAGCAGGGTGAACCATTTAAAACCAATTAAGTACCTTAATGAATCTTTCCCTGATGGAGTTTCAATTACCTTAAGTAGAGGACAGTATGCAGCAGGAGAGCTGTTAGCCTAAAGGCTATCGTTTAGACTCTTGCTAATTGGATCGTGCATTTGAAAATGACTGTGATCCCATGAGACGAAATATATATGTTTACTTAGATATCGCTTACAGATATTTTCTAACTCAGTCTGTACCTCTGCAAGGCTTGCATTTTTCTGATGAAAAACCTCTAAATAGGACTTTCCAGGTTATTAACTGGTGCTAATTTGTCCTGCTTGAGGTGAGTTATGTCTGTGTATGCAAATAGATTCTACAATTCTGTATGCACAGCTGAGAAGATTTGCAGAACTCTTAATAAGAAGCTTGTGTGGAATCTGAGAAGCTGCGGTGGATTTTAACAGCATATTAAAAGATGATGGATTTTAAATGTGTTTTAGTAGAATTGCTGGATCAGAATTTGCATCCTGCATCCCTTTAGTTTGGAATGAGGCAAAATTGTTGTGAAGAGAGTCAGGGCAGACTTTCCTTGTGTAATGCTGTGAGGCACTTGATCAGCGCTCAGGTTTCACTGAAATGACACATCCTGATAGAAAACTGTTCAAGAAATCTTTAAAAGAATGTTAAAAATGCGAACTGTGTGAAGTGCACTAATTCACCATGAAACTTAAGGCTTTACTGAGCTGAAAAGATCTACTGGAGGTTTTTAGGAAGACTTCTCTCATTTACATCTGAAAAACAGGAGATTTGACTAAAATGGTGTCCAAGCTAGAGGAAAACGTACTATACCAGTGCTCTGATCCCAGGGGTGGCAAGGCCAGGTATTATGGGAACGTTTTATTTTAAAACTGGCAACGTGAACAAAATCCGGGGGGGTTTTAAATGGCTGTTCTGTACCTCTGCACCCTTGTTATTACTGTAACCTCCCTTTGTTTCGGACAGCTTGAGATTGTGTGTTTAATACAGATAAGTGCAGGGCATTACACTCGGAAGTGGAGAGATTAACCCACCCGCATGGGCTGGGGGGCTGCTGGAGCGAACAGGGATGTGCTGGCGCCCCGGCTGGGACCTGCTGTGCTGCGGTGGGTGCAGGGGGGGCCTGACTGGTAAGTGGGGAGCTTCTGCAAGGGCAGCAAGGAGGTGGGTTCTGTATCGTGTGTCCAGGTCCTGGGGCAGCAGCTGAAGGAAAAGTCAGATTTTGGGAAGAAGGAAGAGGTGTAGAAATGTTCAAAGCCTGGAGCAAGAGTCTTAAGAAGTTATAATTTGTAATAAGCTGCAAATACAGAGCTCCTAAACATGTTTATACAATGTATCTATAGTGTATAAATATGTTAGTAATGCATAATTGCAATCAGAAAAGCTTACTACTTTAACCACCGATTGCAATCAGAAAAGGAAGGATAAAAGGAAGGAGGTGCCCCCAGCCCCAAGCAGCCCTAGGCCCATCTTCATAGTGGGTCCTAATGAGGTGTCCTCTCTGGCCCTTTTTTCCATCTTTCCTTGCTCTGGTGGGAGGGGAGCTCATGAAACACTGCTTAGTGATTCACCACCTGCACTCATCTGGGAAATAACGTAGAGACTGACTAGTTTTGGTCTAACGCAATTCGCAAGTGGGATGTTGGTCTGTTAGTACCAAAACAGGTGAGGATTTCTGGTGCTGCTGGGTAAGATGCTTGTGGGCAGACGGCTCCTCCCCTCCTGGAGGTGCCCCCAAGGAGAGCTAAGCTGGGTGTCCGTGCTACTCTGACACAGCGTGGTCACTGCCTCCCCGTGAGCTGGTGAGGAAACAGTATTTCAATACAGCCGCAGAAATGTGGTATCAATATTTAAAGCCAGCAGGCTAGCTTTGCTTTCAGGAAAGCAATCTGTCTGCATTTTTTATAAGGTGAGCCAAGCTATCCTTACCTGCCAGAATATATAATTATCCAAGAGACAATATCCGATAGTGTTACCTGCCTAAATTATACATTACGGGAACATCTAGCCTCACAATAGCCTGCTGTACAACCAACAATGCTCCATTTAGAAAGGAACAAATTGTCAGTATCTGCTTTTAATTTAGTTTACTTTGAAGGTGACTGATACCTTCTAAGGTCTTTGCGAACAACGGAGTGTTTCTGTGGTTAAGAAAATGATAAACATGGAAGGCTGAGTAAGCACAATATGCCTTTTATACAGCTATTTAAGAACTTCATTTTGCTTTTGTTTGCCAACTTCCAAGTGGAAGAACTTGAAGAATCTTACAAGGTTTGAACTTATGGATCTGTAAAATACGTATGTGTTACTTCAGCTGCTCAGGGTTGATTCAAAAGCTTCTGGAGTTGGTGGAAACCTTTTCCTTTTTGGGAAGTGCTGTAAAGTTTAACGACAAATGAGGAAACACATTGGGACCAGCACAGACCTAGAACATTTTAACAGCTAGAAGTTTGAGTCATCTTTCTAGAGTTTTGCAAAACTTCCAATGAACATTTTAGTGCTACCTCTGCTAAATAGGTCAAATAACATCAGTTTCTGTGGAAGGCACGTTTTATAGGATTTCTTCCGAAAGGGAATGGAACTGCTTCTTAAAAAGCACCTAAAAAGGGATATATATATATATATGTGTATATATATATATATACATATATATATATATATACACATATATATATAAAAGCTGCAGCACATGTTGAACCATAGTGAGCTGGCAGAATACTGTGAGCGGGACAGTCCTCTTGCTGAGCTCCTCAGGGGAGCACGGCCAGCAGACCCTACTCAGAACTGTGTCTGGCTCAGGTGACCCACGGCTCTTAGAGACTGAGCAGCTGTGAGGCTTGGGTGGGAAAACCTCTCCAGAGCTGCTGACAGACTTGCTGTGAGAGACTGGGCCAGAGACCTTCAGAGCTGCCTTTTCCCTCATTCCGTAAAGCTCTTCCTCCAGCCTCCAGTCCCTCTGCAGCTCACCTTTCCCTGTGAGAAACATGCATCCTCCATGTGGGACATGGGTGGGTGATCACTCTTCTTTTGAATGCCATGGCTTTATAAACCTGCTTGTCTTCAGAGGACTCTCTTCCTCTTTGCTTGCCTCTCTCTTCAAACAAGGATATGCTTGTGCTGCTGAAGTGGCTGCTGTGATTAGTGCTGTAATCTCTGTATCAGCTTTTACGTTTCAAACCAGAGAGGGAAATTGATTAAATTCTTGTATCCGCACTGTTCATACATTTTCCCAAAACACCATCAGCTCCACAAACAAATGAATCAGGAAAAGTCATAACTTTGTTCTCAAGTGTGGTCATATCCCCAAATTCGTACAAAACCCCTGGAGAACTTAAGTTCCTGCCAGACAGGGTGACCTGAGTAGCTGGAGCACTGTGTGTGCAATGATGAGGGATGGACTGGCCGGCTCTGTCCTAATGCATCTGGCTTGCTGAAGACATTGATGATCCGAGGCTGCATACAGCAGGAACTGTGCTGCAGTTTGCTTGGGTGAGCCCACGTGGCTGTGGGTTTGCAGTCAAGGTGACACGTGTGACTTCACCTATACTGGATGGAGCCCTCTGATGTTTACAGCTTTAGTGAGCGGGACCTTTTTTTCTGCTATTATCCCTCTAAATACCTTGTTTTGTACCAATCCAGTTTATGTGCTGCTTTGCACGTGTCTCTGTGTTGTTTTTTAAGAGCTGTCCTCCTTATCCGTTGCAAACCGAATCGCACTGGCAAGTGGGAAACTGCTACAGATGTTTCCATGAGTAGGTTACAGCTCTTCTTTCTGGTTAAGCTCCTCAGACACCTATCTAATTACAGCTTTGTGGCCAGCATGAGGTTATAGAAGGAGGAAGGTGTGTGCTGAAAACCAGTTTAAATGTTTTGGAGGCAGTGACTTAGTGCTGGGGGTGCTGCCATCGCAGCGAGGCAGGACACAAAATGCTGGCAGCACGCACAGGGACCGTAGGGAATAAAAATGCTGAGGAAACCCTGAAGCTGAGGAAGCAGTCGGTGCTTTCCCTGGGGAGCAGGGAAAGAGCCGTGAAGAGCAACTCGGAAAGCGGGAAGGAGAGCAGAGCCCGGGCTGGCCAGCTGCAGCAGCGTGCCCGGCGGCTGGCTCTGCTGCGGGAGCTGGAGATGAACTGGTACCTGCGGGTCTGTGAGCTGTCCCATGAGTACACCATCGCCTACACCACTGGGATGCCCCACAGGTATGTACCCCCCTGGCTGCTCACCGAGTAGCAATTTGCACTCCAGGAAATGATGGTGGTGGTGAGGATAATAACAATTGAAAACTGTTTGGCTTTATGAGTGTGCCTTTTCTGATTATATATGTATTTTCCCTGCCCCATGATGGGTGGTGTGTTCCAGATCTGAAAATCCTACAAACTTGTTTCTCAGTTTGTGTAACTTCTTAAGCACAAACTCCGTGTGGTTGTTCATCCTTATTTGTCGTGAGCTGTTTTGTCCAAGTGACTGTAGCTTCATTTAAATATAGTTGAAAAGTTCCTGTAGTTCTTCAGGGACTGTGCAGTGACAGCAGAGAGCAGCAGGACAGCTTTGATGGGAGCTGCTGGCCCCGGGTCCCTGTATCCCCCTTCCATACCTGGACCTGGGCAGCAGTGATGGGTCAGCCTGGGAATGAGCCACTTGGGAGGGGAAACTGAAGCTGCTCAATTTCTCATTCCATCAGTCCTATATGTTGCAGCCTCCAGAATCTGATCTTGCTTCTTTAAAACAACCTAAGGGGATCTTGATATTAGTGGAACTTATATGTGCAACTCTCTAACCATCCCCATGCTGAGTAAGACCCTTAACGAAGTAGGAACCTAAACACAAACTGCCTGGAGTTGATGTCCCTGTACAGCAGCATTGTGGGGACAAGAGCTGTTCTTGCTCAGGGGAGTTTTGGTAACTGGCAGAGGGAGGACATGGGTTTCACTGCCTCGAGAGACAGGCCTGTTGCGAAAGGTGGGGTTCAGCGTTTTGCCCAGCTCTACACAAATGCACCAGTAACGGTGGGGATTTAGGCTGACAAGTTGGTCCCTGGGGAGAGCATTGACGCCTGAAGTGCCTGACACAAACTGAGATTTTGCAGATGTGCTAAAATTAGAAATTAATAAAAATGTCATTTAGAAACAGGATAATTGAAGGGAAAATGAGGTAAAACTGCGAGGCAGAGCAGGTTGTAAGTGTAGAAATGTCAAATTCATACAATGAAGGGAATATGAGTGAGTCTGTAGACTAAGATTAAGCATTTTTCTCAGAAAAGCTTGTGGAAATATTTCTTTGCCATTGGTTCACCTGGCATTATGGATGAGCAGAGGGCTGGATCTGACAGGAGGTAAAACAGAAAGCAGCTGCAGCAGAGATCACAGCTACAGCCTTTGGGGTTACATTGCTGAGAGGAAAAAAGGCAGGTTCCTTCCAGGCAGGCAGGGCTGCAGTCTCAGGGCACATTTTCCTCTTGTGTATACTTGGGTGGCAAAGAGTAGAGCTTGAAAGCACCGTCTGCATCGCTCTGCTGATGGTTCAACTTGGTCAGCACCATAAGAACAGGATCCCCCATCTTTGGGCAGCAGTGTGTTGGGTTACCACAGAGCTGTGGGTCCTGGGCTGGCAGGGCAGGAACCCTCCAGCCACCCCAGCCTGCAACACTGGGACATGAAGGTCCATCAGTGCCCTTAGGGCCCTGACAGAGCAGTGGCAGAGAAAGAATAGCTGGGTAATCAAATGCCCAAGGCGAATTCACCTCTGTGACATTGAATTATAATCTTTTAAAATATATTCTGGGTTTGGGATCAGTCTTTCTTTATCTGCTTTGAACGATTTAAGGATTAGTTGAGTTCATGATACATCCATCACTTGATTATTTAACTTATTTTTCCAATGTATTTGGGATTGCAATGATAATCGTAAATGGGTTGAGTTTGTACAATAGGAGAGCCTCAGACATCTGCCGGTGTGGTGTGTGTCAGACATCATCTTGCTTTGTTTACTGTGGCTGGCACTGGCCATAAAGGTTTTCTGTAATGCTCCTGGATGTTACCTTGACCAGAGGGAGCTGGATGCCCTTGTGTACTGGCTTTGGCGATGCAGCGAAACCTGTGCTGTTTCTCCCATTATACCTCAGAGCTGAAGACTCCAAGAACCTGAAACCTTTTGTTTGCTACTTAGCACTGATGAAATGGAAGTTTGTTGGTCTGACAAGCTTGTTTTTAGGCACAGTGCTCAGACATGTACCTGTGTCCTCACCTGCTACCCTGTGCTGAGAGGCAGCTGGTTATGTGAAGCAGGAGGTTTTGTAGTGGCTGGTGGCATTTTGGTTTTGATGGGTCCTGTCCCACAGCCCTTCCCCATTCATGCACAGACTCCTGCAGGAGCATGCAGTTTCTTGAAAGCTGCTGCTTGTTCCCTGCCCTGGCTCTGATATCCACAGTGCATTCCTTTCTCAAGCATTTCCTTTGTCTGTAGGTTAATTTTAATTCTCAGTGTTTGACTGCTCCATAGTCTTTATTTTCTTATTAATTGTCAAAGCCCCAGGAGGCTGCAGATGCTGGGGAAGTTATAGACCAGGTAACCTGCGCTGTGAGAGCTCACAATGGACCATGAGGAAACGAAACATTTTAATGACTTGCAGAAGAGATGCTTGCAGCATTCGTCTGTCCAGCCCAAGGCCTGAAATAAACCCTGTAAGAATATTTACTTTATGTTTGTTGGTCTTGGATTGAATCCCAAATAAATATTTCTCGTTATCTAAATATAAGACCTGGGAAACAGGGTTGGTGCTCTATTCCCATTGGCAGTCCTTATCCCTTGGAGTATTTGACCATTATAGGTTTCAGCAGACGAGCAAGATTGCTGATCTTGGCCAAAATCCATCCTGGGCATCAATTACAATGAGGTACTTGCAGTAATATAAAGGATGGCTGGGAGAAAAATACTACTCCATAATCCTGTGGTCCTCTTGAGCAACACAACCTGGGTCATACCATCTTTATACTGGTGGTAGCATGATGGCGTTGGGCTCTTCTC
>JBCJKH010032008.1:1707-16375 GCA_039877255.1 Loriculus beryllinus
GGTTGGACACAGGGGCTTGGAGCAAGCTGCTCCAGTGGAAGGGGTCCCTGCCTGTGGCAGGGGTTGGAACTGGATGGGCTTTAAGATCCCTTTCAACCCAAATCAGTCTGGGATTCTATGATTCCATGAAAACACAGGAAACACTTCACAGATATTTCTACATGCTTCAAAGAGCACAATAAGGTATCAGTGAAAAGACCACTCCTGCGTGTGTTCAAAGGCTATAAAACTCAGTATGAACTGTTTTGTGTTGATGTATCAATTACCTCTCCTTGGCAAAATTTCAAGAGCAGAAATACCACGGATTCAGCTAAGCACTGCATGAAGGACTGACATAATCTATTTTAGGTATGTAACAGCAAAGCATAATAACCAGAATGCATTGAAATTTACATACATTTAAAAAACTACCATAACAGAGACTCGTTTTTCATCTGGGCCATGTCCAACAGTAATTCATTTGCAGAAAAAATTTACCATTATTTGAGGCTCTGGAAAATATTGTTTGATGAATGAAGGAAAATGATGACACTAATGGATATCATGAGAAAACTCAAAAAGAAAGAAACTACACAGCTCCTGAAAGAAACCAGATTAATCACTTAAGCTCTTAGGAAAGAGATTCCAGGGCAGGCCTGAATATGTCAAAGTGAATTTCTCGTGAAACACACCAGATTAAGAACATGAAGGAAAACAAAAACGCTCAAAGACGCAGCAAAGTCTCAAATACTAATTCGGGTCTACCCATCAGTGGTGGGGTTTGTAGGAAGTTTTTGTAACATCAAGCAAATTTCAATCCTGCATCCTGCTTGGCCCACTAACAGAAACAAATGCTGGAGTTACAGAATTGACTGTTCTAGCATTGCTGCAGTTGAGATTTTCTGTTCTGTTTAGGAGTTTTATTTTTGTATTTATTTTGTATGTTGTTGTTTCAAAATCAAATACACTGCACAATATCATGCAGAATCAGGTTATTTTTCATAGCAAGACACATTGGAAACCCTGAATTTCCTTCCCAACTTGGATAAGCACAAAGTGCACTTTCAAAACCAGCTGCCTATTATACAGCTAATCTCTGTTCCTCAAGAAAATGGCTGTACAAACAGTCAGGCACAAACTTCTAGAGCAGAATCAGAATAAAAGAGGGTTTCTACATTTTCCCTTATTCAAAGAGCCCAAAGGATTTTTTGTGGCACAATTTAGGGTTTGCTTTTGTGTTGTTTTAAAAATTAATCCTACTCTTCCATAGGATAGGAATTCTAATCTGCATCATTTGGGATACAGAACACCAGCACAGCAAGGGGCTTCTGCAAATACCAAGCAAGGTTTATTCGCTGACCACAAGAACTTGTCATAAACTAGAGATACTTTGTAAGGAACAAAAGAGCTTTAAGTATAAAATTACTAAAGAGAAATAACATAGACATCATGACCTCCTGACCTTTATAATCCCATTCAGACTCTACAAGCACAGCTATCTGACCTTTATAATCGCATTCAGAAACACGACCTCTGGTCTGGATTTGATTATTTTGCAAAATTCTTTATGATCCTCTTAAGATTGCAAAAGTTCTGCCACTTCTTGTGTTTTGATCAGTCACAAAACATGTATTCATGCATTTTATGGTTTCCTTTCATGCCAATAAAACATAAAATACAGTAAAGCTGCCTAAAGCATCAAATAATTTAGGAATAAGTAAGAAAGTACATTATACTTGGATCTTCTTAAGAAAAGAGAGAAATTATGTTTATTTCAGAAAATGCCTTGTATAGAAATTCAATTACACTACAGCAAACTCATCTAAAAATCTCTCTTCTCTGTTGTTATTGCTCCTTCTGTCGATACCTGTCAAGAGATGGCTCACTCCTAGTGTTTTCAAGAGCACTTACATATGTTCAAATAAGGATAAGCTCAGTTACATTGCTTAACTGGGCCTGGAAGAACACTGTCAGTTGTTTCTGAAGAAAAAGGGTGACCATAAAATGAGCACCCTTAAAGAAGTGAGATTCTTAGAAAATCTTACAAATGAAAATGGTTCTTCCACAACTGTGGAGTCATCTTGACCATGGGTTTTACTAATGTGTCAGCTTTCACTTCCAGAAGTGTGCCTCATTGGTACAAGCCAATTTTTAACACAGAGCAGCAGTGTGTATATCAGGAAATCTGTAATTTTAGACTAGGTTAAATAAAAAGAGCTCTCCAAACCAGCAAAACATAATATTCTTTGCAGGGTTAAGTCTGGTGTATGTGACAAGCAAACCAGCTGGTTTTAGAGATGCACTATGATATGCATCCATTTCTGGGCAGCCCAGCCAAGTTCTCAGCTGGCAGTAATGCAGTTGTTGTTCTGCCTCCAAATCAATGCCTCCAGTTTCTGCCTAATAATTCCTGAGATCCATAGGCTTTCTCTATTTTAAGCCCCACTATTAAACTCAACTACACAGTGAACAAGTATCACAGAATCATTTAGGCTGGAAAAGACCCTTAAGATCATTAAGTCCAAATGTTAACCCACCACTGCCAAGTCCACCACTAACCCTTGTCCTTAAGCACCACATCTACAAACATCAGAATATTTTAGTTTCTTGTGGAATACTTGTTTCACCAGCACTAGTATATACTACCATAAAGTGAAAAAGTTTTAGTTAGGAATAAGGAGACAAAGCTATCTGGAAAACAAGAGTGCAGTTTTTACATGAGTTTGGCCAGATCCCAAAGTGAACTGCATCCAGTGGAAACAAGTTCTAAGTGCTGACCTGGGAGTTTCCCACAGCTTCTATTGGCCTTCACAGCCATGCATGTCACCAGAGCCTCTTGCTGAAGCTGTACGTCAGTTTCTAACTGGTATTAAAAAAAACCAAGAATAGAACCTAAATTAAAGCCAGATGTGGAAAAAGCAGATGCCTGAAATCTACTGTCATTTCAAGGCTGAATAGAAGCACTTGCTAATTTTATTATTTACTAAGTAAATTGTCATGCTAAGTAAGTCATGTAGAACATTTGTAATTTCCTGATGCATCTCATGGTAAAGAAATAGATGCTCTATTGACTAAAGCTCTGCAATTGGAATGAAATTTCAACCACAAACTAAATCAGTGTTATGATTCCTACTCTGGTTGCACACTGAATTATGATTCTATTCTTATCAGTCATTTTAAAAAGCTGAGGTCAAGGATGTCAAGATGGCATTAACACTTAGGTCAACAGCTCAGCACTGGAACAGGAAATTGAACAATGCAAGCAAAAAAGATATTCAGTAAGTGGAAAGTCTTCCATATCTTACTGCAAATTGTATTGCTTTGATCTGGGCAAGCACAAAGCATGCAGAGAGGGAAGGTTTTCATGAAAACTGCAGGCTATCCAAACCCATTCTACTTAACGCAGTCAAGCCACTCCTCCAGAACATGCATGACTTACCCAGACTCTCTTCTAAGCAACTCAGAAGCTACTTTATAGAATTAGTTTAGTATTTAGCTCATTAAAGCCCTTCTGTACACACATCAAGAACTCAGTTAAGCATTTGTTAGGTGAATTCAAAAAAACCAGGAAGGTTAAGTGTGTGATTTAACTTAACATGCAATACGCTGAAGCGTAAGACCAGTATGACAAAACCTCCTGTTCTTCTGAGCACAGCAAAATATTCTAAGCGAAGCATGCTATTAAACACTCTCAATTAATCGACATTTTAGGAGTGATCCCTTTAAAAAAAGAAGATTGAGTAGTTTCAGATAAGTTTTCCCTATCAGGTACTTAATATCACTTATTTCATACACAGAATTGCAATATAATTACGATGCTGCGGTAGCAAATTTAAGGTTGGGTGACATACAATTTTACAAGTTCATTTTCTTTACAGTGGAGCAACAGCACTGGTCAAATTTTCCTAGCTAGGAGGAAAGGAAAATCTTCAGTTATTAGGAGCCATTTTGATGGTCATCAAACCCAACAATTATCCACAAAATCTCTTTGAAGAGTCTGAGTGCAGAAAGGCAAGTAACTTCTCAACAGAACAATCACACGTGGAGCCATAAAAATGGGCCATACCTGTCTTATGAAACCTCTCTCACTACTTTTGTTGCTGTTTTTAGAAATCCAGGAATCAAGAACATCCTAAACCAACCTCAAGAGCACTGCTCTTCATAAATCTAATGTCTCCATTTTAGAGAATATAGTCTGCCAACAGCAGCTCAAAAGCAGCCAGAAACCTGAAAAACCATTTCACAGTTTTAAAACTCAGCAATATAAATGACACAATCTGCCCTGCATGAGAAAAATGAGCTCAAAAGACAGGAACAATTCAGCAGAAAATATACTGAAAGCACTCTCTTATGCACCTCAAAGTTTTAAAAACTGCCCCAGGTCATGCAGAGTAGAGGACACAAAATCACCTCTTTCAGAGTCAGCAGTGGCAGAAAGTAACAGAAGAGTTAAAAAGAGTTCAAAGCCAACCTTAGAAACATCCATGTGATATAACTCCACCAAAATTCAATTACAGATGTAGAACAGCACAGACATTTGCAGATCGAGAAGGATTACACATCACTGCTCAAATACAATAGTAAGGCAGATACCCGTTTCATTTTTTATGGGACAAACTCAGTATCACAAGTCTTTAGACAGGGTTACCACCCATGAGAACAAAACATACCCCAATTCTATTCCACATTACAACTTCTGTAAGTAGAGAAATAAACAGCACAGCTTTCCCCATATAATAATCCATCAGGCAGTAGAATAGTAACATTTCAGATTGAACTAAAAAGATTCCTGACTTCCTTACAACACATAACATAGGTTCACCTGGTTTATTTAAAAGCCATTCTTGACAACTCAGACATAAGAAGTTAAAGTAATTGAACAAAATACCTAATCTAAGTAGGAACCTGTGTAAAGACTGTGGCTACCTACAGTCAGTACCTGTATACGTGTAATGCCTGCACAGACTGCAGCTTACACTGCCACAGAAACAGACTAACAGACAGGAGCTCTCCTGATACACATTCAGAACTGTCAAGTAACATTTGTTAAAATATTTCTGCATTTCACAAAACGGGACAACAATAAAATGAATAATAACAATAGTGCTGCACATTTCTAACTGGCTGTCAACCTGCATCACATCATCTGTTCTTACAAAAAGAATGATCTCTCACATCCAACAGTATCTCTTATTCTATAACATTAAAAGGACACATCTTATCTTACTGGACGGATTATCCATGTGGCTTGTGTAAATCAAACACCACTGGTGATGCTATCAGTGATTCATTTAAACACATGGTTATACAGCTGAGCATAAAACCAAGCACACTTTACTGCCATCTCTTTATTCTTATTATCCTGATTGCATTTTCTTACCTCAGCAGCCTGTGTCTCCTGGTGTAATAAAGTCAGACCCGTCAAGTCTTCTAAGAAGGAATGTGAAGAATTAAAAACTTTAGCTAAGAAATTAAACCCTTCTCGTTCATACTGGTCAAGGACCTGTCAAAGAAACAAACAGAAAAGGGTTTTAATGTCCTGAGTGTGATTCATCATCATATTTTGCTTAAAAAATAAAAGTACAATCTTTCTGAACACTCAGAAAATGACTTCATATTGTAAACAGGTAAAAATTACAGAGAAAAGAACCACCACTTCTCCCAACTCAATTTCTAAGGTGGGGAAAGGAGGAGTTATAAGGGAAGAGAAGTGAGGTTTAAGATTTTCTGGTTTAAACATATTTTTAAGCTTGTAACAAGACAGACAACATGGCAAGCAGAAAAACTTGGCTGCAAAGTCATGAAAGGAGCATTCGAGTTACACAGAACACAGTAAAAGACTGTTCCAATGCATCAGTTAAGGGAAAGAACCATTCTGGGACAGAGAAAAAGTTCTCCAAGTGAGTGTCCAAGCCCAACAATCCTCCCAGTCTCCAGAGATTCATGGTTCTGAGACCACTGTATCTTGAAGGCCTTCTTATCTTCCTACTCTGATTTTCCCTACTTATCTTCTGCTGTGAGAATCTTGTAGACTTGGCACAAGAATTGTGAGGAAGGTTTTGACTTATGCTCCTCTTAAACCCCTAACCATGACAAATTCTATTTCATATAGACATAGCTTAAATGACTATTTCACAGGCTGATTTCATAAAATCATAGAATGGTTTACGTTGAAAAGGACTTTAAGATCATCCAGTTCCAGCCCCCCTGCCATGGGCAGGGACACCTCACACCAAACCATGGCACTCAAGGCTCTGTCTGAACTGTCCTTGAACACTGCCAGGGATGGAACATTTACCGCTTCTTCGGACAGCCTGTTCCAGTGCTTCACCACCCTCACAGTGAAGAACTTCTTCCTTGTATCTGACCTGAACTTCTCCTGTTTAAGGCTAAACCCATTGCCCATTTTGATCAAACATTACCATTAGATTTCAATCAAGTGTGATGGAGATTGAGGAAAGAGAAGATAAATGTCAAAGATGACTATGCAAGTTTTGTGAAAGCAAGTATCAAGAAAGTGTAAGGAATGTATGATCGAGCAATACACTCAATATCCACTGTTTTCCTCTTTTTGTTCCGAGTTCTACCACTGGCCATTTATATCCTGCTCGGCTACCACCAGGCTCAGTTAGTTTGCAATACATGGGGTTTGTGATTTGTCCAGTGACCCACGCACCTCATCAGGTATTATAAAAGAAAAAAGGGAAAGGAAAAAAAGGATTTAAAAACCACACAGGAGCATATCTTTGGGTTTTTCTTCCCGAGATAAACACACCAAGACAAGCTCATCTGACTGCTCATGATGCAATGTAGAGAACGGGACAACTTCAGCATTCCATCTGAGGTAAGTCCTCCATTCCATTATGTACTGAAATTGCACAGTGGATACACACATTTAATGACTACACTGCTTCAAACCTCTAATAAAGGAAGCAGATGTGCAGAAGTCCCTCGCATCTGGCTCCCTCAGACATCAACTGACAAACCTGGATGACGCTCACAGCCCTGCCTGTATATAATCCTCACAGCTTTCGGCATTAGCAAACGTGTTGCTATTGCTTTCATTTGTTGGAACCACAATACGGAGCTTATGAGACATCTCTGGAATAATGTAGGCTACACTGTAGTTCACAGTATATTGAAACTGTAGCCTTATTCTAAAGTATTGCAGCATATCAAAGAAACACAGGGACAAGAATTTTACCTCTCTTCCCAGAAATAAAAAATATGGGATATGTAAATGTTTTGAAGAGAGCAGGGAACAGAGTATAACCTTACTACATAGGAGAAGCCTATCAAATAGTCTTCAAATCTGGTCAATTTTGTTGCTCAACTAACTAAACTCAACTAAATTCCCAAGTATTGCTTCCTTAGCAAGTACATTACTTCAGTGTGCCAGGGTGTTCTATGTAAACTGCCCTAGTCTGCTCCAGAGATAGGCTTAACCTTATTCCCTGCCACAGACAAATGAATCCTCACGTGCTCACACAACGCAGACTGCAGCACCACACATTCATAATGTCCAGCATTAGTTGTGAATGAATCACCTGGAAGAACTGTTATTAAATCCAAGTGCCCTTTCTATTGTGATTGGCATGGAAAAGACTAGGAAATCTACTATTAGGTGTCTTAATACTGAAGATTTGTCTTGCATCAGCACCTGCAGAAGCTTAAAAAACTTTAGCAGAAAGTGTACTTGCTGATTATAATTACTTTCTATAAAGGCAATAGCTTGCTGAAGAACCTCCTGACTAGCTTTACAACAGAAATTCCAGCCAGCAACGTACCAGGGAGTCAAAGCATGACCTGAAAACATCCCTCAGTTTGCTGTCCGAGCAGTGGTGGTACCCTTAAAGGAAGATACACTACCATGAAACCCTTCTAATACAGGCAACAGTTGAAAGAACATTTTGTCACTCTCAGGGACTTTGTTTCCTATTGCAATGATTACAACTTTACAATGAATACCATAAAGGGATAAACACCACTGACTTGCCCACCTACAACTTTTACTACACAAATTCAGTAACAACTTCCCTCTGATAAACATAACACTGCATGTACTTGTTTAGTAGCCACTGAACATACCTCACAAAGGAAAAAGAAAGCAGCAAAATAAAATTCTTCTCAAATTCCTATGCCAGAAGACCACATAGGAATACTCTACAGGTCATCAGGAATAAAGCCAGGCTAGACATCAAACTGGCACAAAACATTGCTAAAGAATGTTTCTAGATTTAGTAAGTGCCCAACTGTTGCTGTGCAGAAAGGAAATTTTCTCCTATTTAATCATGCCCAGTAAAATGTGAAGGGCCATGGTTGGCAGGAGTTTGCTTTTTCAGTTCTTAGGTCTCTTTGCTGCAAACGCCACACCTGGTACCAATGGGATCATTCAGAATGGCAGCTTTAAAGGAGAAAACTACTTGAGAGATGTTATAACTTTCCTTATTACTGAACTCCAATCAGTCACTATCTGACCTCAGGTGTAACAAAAGACCCTCACAACCTGTTTCTGGGTGTCACTGAGCAGCATTCAGCAACACGTCACTATGCAGCAGCTGATTTTCTCAAGCAGAAAAAGCTGCACAGCAGCAACAAAATGATCCAGGAGGACATAATTCTTCTGCCTAGCAAGGTGAGCTGGAGCAATGCAGGCTGATGAAGGAACTCATCTTTTTCTCACTTGTGGGTCACTTTTTAGAGCTTAGCAGGGGAATTCCAAAGTAACTTGCCTTCTGTATTTCATGTCTGTGACAAACACTGCCACTGTGACAGACACTCTCTTGCCTGACACATGTAAATCTCCTCTCAGGTTGACGCTATAAGCTCAGTTCCAGTCTCCATTTTACAGAGCCAGAGCTACAAGGAATTTTTTGCATGATGGTATTTTAAAGGAGCAAATGAATCTGTGGCTGCACATTATCACAACAGGGACAAATTAATGTATTGCTAAAGCTCATCGTGTAAGTGATACACAGCAACCCATTTTATTAGCAATCTTTATTCTTATCTGTTTACTGAAGGAAAATAAAACAAGTCTCAGGGTAGGAGGAAAAATAAAATAGAGGCTTAGAGTAAAAGAACTTGTTTTGAAACAAGAAACAGATGTGCAGCTTTGGTGTTATATTCTTTTTAACAGCATTCTGCACAAAGAAGTCTCAATTGCTGGGTAGAAAGACATTCAGGAAAAGACTCTGGCTCCAGGATTGCTTTATAGCATAAAAGTTAATTTCTGGTTAAGTCAATATACAAACCTCAAACTCCAAATCCCAAGAACCTGGGTACTGACGTGAAACTGGCTGACATTTGAAGCCTCATTTCTGTCACACAGTTTTTAATCTTTTCCCAGTACTTCCATTTGAGTTAGTATTTTTTGTTTTCTAAGCAGTTAGCATCTGCAGAGCTCCAAACAGTGGTGTTTACTTTCCAGGAAAATAAGAAGTTACTGCTACCAGATTTATTGATTACACTAGAGAAGACATATGGGTATAGCCTGCTGCCAGAACAATGCAGCTGCTGTGTTTTAAGCTCTTCCTGGCTTTAAGCACTTTCCACTCCAAAAGGACAGCTTACTTGCCCTCCTTACCCTGGCTTCCCCCTAAGGGGACAGACTCTTCACACTGCAGAGTCAGAAACTCCATCAAATTCAATATTCTATTCAGGAATTTTTCTTGCCTAGATGTATTATCGCACACTGCTAACTATCCAGTTATCACAGGCATTGCACAATGAACAGACTACCATGGGTGTTAGCAAGTTGGAAAGAACAATTTCAATTTCAACAGCTGCTTGGAAACAAAGGAAGACATGTAAGTCTTGCCAGTTCAACTCTTCAAAGCTCAATGTATCTGTTATTAAAACAGGAAGTTTAGTGAAAGACTAGAGTTCTGTGAAGAATCCTTCTAAGTGAGAAGAGAACATGATGAGGCACATGAGCCATTGGGATCTTAGGTGTAGGCAGTTGCACAGGCAGCACTGCTCATGTTCCCAATTTTATCACGAGACCCATAATTCTGGTTTCCTTAAGAAGATCCTCAGCTCCTAGATTCTTACCTTTTCATTCATTTCTTGACTTTTACGACCATTTGGTCCTAAAAAGTTGTAAAGAAAAGCCTAATAAGGTGATCCTGTAAAGATCACTGAAGAGCACTGATTTCTCAGGGACTCAGTTCATGACACTGGCACAGAGAAGTCTGACATGCTACATGAGCACAAAGATGACTTTTAAGACACTTCATCTTTTGACAATACTCCAACTATCTAAAACGTGTCTACGAACGGCCATTCAGAATTGTGCATTCAGACATGATAAAGAACAAGATCATAAAGCAAAGGTGTGAGGCAGGCTGTATTGCAGGCGCATGC
This sequence comes from Loriculus beryllinus, assembly GCA_039877255.1. Taxonomy (NCBI): domain Eukaryota; kingdom Metazoa; phylum Chordata; class Aves; order Psittaciformes; family Psittacidae; genus Loriculus; species Loriculus beryllinus. Next base: position 12,052 of record JBCJKH010032008.1, read on the forward strand.
TGAAGAAGGCCATTCTGAAAACGCCGCAAGGTTACAAAACACAAGTCAAGAAAGGCCTTGTCCAAATTTTTGGATCATGTCCAAACAACTAAAACACCCTCTGTAGACACAACTGTCTCCATACCTTCCCATAATCAACATTAAAATTAAAGCAGATCAGCATAAAACCTTCAGTAATCACAGTACAAAAAGCTGAAAATTCATTTAAGAACCAAAACAGACTACTGGTTTAATTTAGAGCAGGAATGTAGTGATACAGATGTGCTTTCTTTGTTGCTATTACTTACAGTGATTCCGAGTTGCAATGGACAGAAAATGGATTAACTTACTGAAGAAGAGGCCCTGAAAGGACTCAAGATTTTTTAGCTTAGGTCTTTCCAGTTTCTTCTTTTGAGTAATGAAAAGGAGGAAAGATGAGTTCTTAGAAATTTAAGAGATGTAAATTTAAGCATTGGTCTTCTCAGGCATGCATCCTGTGCTGTTCTGCAAGAGCCTTGATGTGCTGTGTACACAAGTAGCCATTTTTCCTGAATGTGATAGACTAACACTACAGACAAAACTGAGAGCTTCATTTTGTCACTCTTCCCTTTCTAAAATATTTCTCCCAACTAATTTTAAACAAAATAACATCTTCAGATTACACTCAATATAATGGCTTTCTACTGGACGGTGTACAAGTTTAAGGCATTCCCTACCTCAAAGCATTAGTAAATAGAAGTTAAGGCAAGGGATAAGAAAGAGGGAGAGTAGAAGAAAATAAACACCTCTAGTTTAGATACTGGGAATACAGGAACAAAAGAGTTTCAAGTAGACAACATCATTAGATCATCTGTCCTGACCTCTCCATACATGGGTACATCCTTCAGTCACCTAACAGCCATCTCTTGCTCGCTCCACATTTTATACTGGACAGATATTTACAACTTTATTTATCCCCGTTTTGCTTCCTGTCCAAAATTTATGCTGATTAGCTCATCAGCAGTTACAACATTCTTAGCTCCAGTTCATCCTGGCATTAGTCACTCTCTGTTGCACAGCAACTGCAGAAAGCCATGCTTTCTCCCCATTCACACTGGAGGTTACTGACAAGTTGTTGTAGCTGGATCATGTTTGTTATCCATGTGCTGAATGCTCAGTTTTGCCTTGAAGTAGCAAGTCAGAAACAGCACCCCTTTCCACAGACAATCCCCAGTGCTGGGACTGAAGCAAGGTCACTTCCCCACTCCCTAAAGTTCTCACAGAAAAGCAGCTGTCTCACACTCAGCACCATTTTGGCTGTCTCCACAGGTTGATCTATAAAGACTGGAGTGAGCCATCTCTGATGTGTTGACTTCAGCAAGCAAAAAGCCAGTAATGACTGGGTACAGCATAAGAAGTCATTTATTCCATCCTGCCATCAGCTATCCCCTGGCATCACTGCTTCAACAATAAAGCAAGATCAGCCAGACACTAAGCATCCAAACTCATCACTGCCTTCAGCAGAAACTGCAGCTGCTCAACAGTTCCTAAATCCAGATCTCTAGCTCAAAAATCCAGATTTTGTAGACTATTTTAGAGAGAGGTTTTTATTATGCTACAATACCTACTCAAAACAGCACTGGAAGAAAAGCAGCGTTTTCCCCCAAACCACACGTATTTAATTGATTTCATCAGTTGCAGTTATTTTACTATCTTTAACTCGATTTCCTTCTTTTTTTTTTCCAATTTCATAACCAGAAGCACTTCTGCAAAGACAAAGATATAGCCAACACTGTAAAAATGTGGAAAGACTCAATAAAGGTTAAACTTACACTCTCCAAAAATGCCTACACGGGCATTTGCAAACAAAAGAACAGTTGCCCAATAAAGTCAGGCTATAAATTTGTTAAGTTTAATCAAACAAAAGAGGAATAGATGTGGACAGACTGCTGTCAAAGACTACAATGAGAAGAATGTAGAAGAGCACCCAAGAAAAAACTGCTACAGTTAAAAATAGGAAGGAACTAAAAAAAAAATCTGAAAGAATACATAGTACCTATCCTTGAGATGGGAGCAATGAGATTAAAAGTGTAATTCAAATCCAAGTAAACTATACACTTCTTAAATATCACAATTTAACATTTTAGTATGATTTAAATATGAGATTATAATAAAGCAAAATCTATTTGCATAAAGATTAGGGGGGAAACAATAATGAGGCTCCCACATCCTCATCCAATGCCATTAGATAACTCTTACAAGACCTGACCATCAAAGAGTAGAATATTGATGGAGTTCTAATTTCTCACTGTCATATGTTGGCATTCCTTTCTAATGTGTTGAGATAGAATTATGGCTGAAACCCTGAACTGCACACAGTGCTGCACCGTATCAATGTGAAGTAATTATTTGTACTGATGATTTTGACAAACGAGTGTTTTGGAACATATTCTGGCCTGAAAATTTGTATTAATGTGACTTAGACTTGATATTTCACATTGGTTCAAGTTTTTCTCACATATACTCAGACCATTAACATTCTTTGTGTGGAAGTGATAAGAACAAATACTATTTTCCTCAATTACTGCACTAAATACATCAACATATTAAACAACTCTTTTACTGGTCACTAGTATTAAAGAATAGGATAAGTTCCAGCCAAACACATGTGGGCTTTGTTTTTTTACTTAAAGTGATTCCTCAGTTTCCAAATAAAAATCTCGAAGCATACAAGGCAGACATGAAGCACACCATGTCTGTGTGTTCTGTGAGGAATATATATACCAAATCCTTGGAATAGCTGAACAATAAATAAGGGAATAGAAGGGCTCAAGTTGCAAGTATGCAAAAAACTCATGAAAGTAAAAAGAACAATTTCAAGCTACACATCTCAACAACTGGCCTTTAGAGTTCCAGAAAGTAACCTACAGGATGAGATCTGAACTGGTTCTACACTCAGCAGTGGGAGGATGAGCATCATCACCACACCATCATCGCATACTGTATGATCCTACTTTCATCCACTTCAGTATTCACCACCTTTGGCTTTGCAAGTCTTATGTGACAATCTGTCAGCAGTATTTTAAGTCAGAGCGTTTTAGTTTGGGTTTGTTTTTACTGACAGAACGAATTCTGCAACAGCTTCACAGAGAGATGACAAGGCAGCATAAGGCTGCCATTAGAAGAAGTAAAAATGGTATTCTAGGCAAAGTTAGATATTGACCATGTCAATACTAGAAATCTGTGGTGATGCCATCTCTTTCTTAGCGATTGACAATCACTAGTCTTTTACTAAACTGTAGTTAAAATTAATTATCTGTAGTTAAAATTGAAGGAAGAAGAAATACTGGGAAACAAAACCAAAAAACCTCCGAGACCCACAGAATTTAATTTAAATTAAATTTAGAAATACAACAGAAATACAGAAATACAACCTGTCAGAAACATCAGTCACTGTTTTTAAAAATGGCAGGTTTCTTCTTCCCCTCAAACCCAGTATTTTACACTTCAAAATGTGAAAATTCATTTTACTGATGGTACATGTCTTTTCACTTTTCCTTTAGTTCTATTTAGGATGGACTTCATTAACTTTCTCCCACTTACAACTGCTTAGAATAGCATCTCACATACCTTTAAGATCACTGAACAATCACTGTAGTGCATTTTTACCTCTTTTAATAATGTTTAACTTGGAGATAAGGAAACTAGTCAATACCATGGACCAGTCAGTCACACCGAATTCTGAATTCTCTTCAACAGTTTTGACTCTACCATCTAACATGGTGTGCTGCCACATTTGTGCACATCAACATACAATTTCATTTAAACATAAGGGAACACTTAACAAATTCACCAAATGATAGAAATACAGAATAACAAAATCATTTGTTTTCTTCTCTGAAGGGCAGAAGTGTGTTACTTATTACTAGAAAGGGATTCTTAGCCCAGCAACTTTACTATTTCGAAACCAAAAGTAGTGACAACATGACTGCTGATTTTCTAGAGCAAAGGAAATGGAAGTAAAACAAGTTTCAGGGTGTTGTATGTCCTTTGTTATTTTTAGTCCTTTCCTCTTTCCTTCTCCCTCTCAAGAAATCTTAAGCATTTAATCAGTGGGGTTCTGAACAGATACCAATGCACAAAACTGACTATACTGCTGATTCCACAGCCTTTCCTCTGTTCACAAAACAGAGTGATGTTTAAAGTTAATGATACTTTTAGGATTCCTGGGGTTCTTGATGATATTTGCCCTCCTCCAAGGGAACAAAATTCCATCACAATGGTCACATTACCATGGTCACCATTTCTTAGGGTGTGATGTGGCATTCTTAGTACACATCACAGCTTCCTTCTGTTGGTATCCTTT
>JBCJKH010032008.1:16464-40202 GCA_039877255.1 Loriculus beryllinus
TTCAATGCCAGGCTGGACAGAGCCCTGGGCAGCATGGTCTAGGGTGAGGTGTCCCTGCTCATGGCAGGGGGTTGGAACTGGATGATCTTAACGTCCTTTCCAACTCAAATCATTCTGCGATTCTATGGTTCTTTCAGGCAGCCAGCAGTAAACCACCCTCACCATAACTCATTTTGAAAATATGCTATTTAAATTCTCTCACTGAATTAAAATTTATATCTTGAGAAGTCTGCCTGAGATTGACAAAGTTATGGGCGAGACAATGCCACTTTCTGCTCCCCCCCCACCTAATGGGGCAATTTTTCAAAGAGGAAAACTAAAAGCAATACATTCTGTAAGTCACTTATAAAGCAAATTTCTCTGCCACCTTAAGAAAAGCATTATATTTAACTCAGTATGCTGAAAATATGCCTCAGTATATTAATGATGCATTCTTTAAGTCTGAATGAATCTCTCCAATATTAATACAGAGGCTGCGCTGTACATAGAGGTGTCTAATATTAACATATGCAAATTCAGGAAATGAAATAAGGGAAGCTGTAAGTCAACTCAATTGCACAGACTGAATGTTAGAGCACAGATATATAAGTAACACTTTTTAAACACTTTTTACATTTTTGTAGTGTTCATTCCTGAAGGACAAACATTTACCCCATTTCCTCCATCATTTCTGCAAGCTGTGCAAGAGCTCACTTGGTTTAGTACAGGAAAGACTAAGGCTTTCCTCTCACCTCCACGATTCACACCTCTCTTAACATCAACACGTGCTTGAATTGAGAAGTGTATAATGTAAAAAGATTAAAGAATTTCCTTGACAGATCGTGTAATATGCTGTTACTGGGAGAATGCAACTATGAAAGTCCTTTCTCAATGCAGGTAGGGCAAATATGAAGGGTCTTGCTGGAATAAAAGTTATTCCATCTGAAAGAAGTTACTGAACAGTGCAGGTTACTATCATACCCGATTGAAGCCATTTAAAGCAAAAATGCATGCTAAAGCAGTTAGCAGATGAGAACAATAAAAGCAGTGTTATGTCTACATGACAATAGATTTCCAAACTGAAATAGTCATGAATAACTTATGCAACACAGGCACTTAGTAAATGCCACAGCAAAAATGTTTAACATATTCCTGGGATGTTAAAAAGGGAAAACATCTGCAAGGGTAGGGAAATATCCTGACTGAAAACAGAAACTGTAACATAGTGCCTAGAATGCCATTCCTGATCGTAGTGTCTCCTGCTTCATTGTTTTGATAGTGGAGATAATTACACGTCAGAACAAACTTAGTAGGGGAAGGAGAGAAATGTCTTTGAGTCAAATAAGCTGTCTTCTAGCACGTGCACAATAAATCTGGCCTCTGGAGGAAACAGTCTGTGGGCAATATGTAGAAACAGAATGGGCAGCTGCATATCCAAGCAGCTTAGCAGCAGTAATCTTTTTCTGACATTAAACTCTGAACCTATGAGATCTCCTGGTTCACTCCATGACACACAAAGAGGATGGAGAAGCAGTAATAGGAAAATTTTCATTACCCTCACTAAAATCTAAACACTGGCAGTTTTGCACTAAGATAGATACATAGTTTAATATTCATGTTTTAGGGCTTCAGCCAGTTGCCTGCAAGGATCAGGCAGCAGAGGATCAGAACCACTCAGACAGCTTAACTGACAAATTCTGTAAGGAAAATAATTACTATAAATAAATATCTATACTATAGAACTTGGACTCTCCCATCAGAAGAGCTTGCACTGCACCTAAGACCCACTACTCAACTGCCAGTGCAGTACAGTGCTGTTTGCTCTAAAAAAGGATACTTTCCATTCTAGCACGTGCTTGTGCAGAACCAGAATAAGACAGAGGGCGAAATCATACAAAGAAAATCAGGCCCAGAACAAAAATAGACTGGTTTCCTACTGCTGCGACCATCCTAAAATGCCTGAACAATTGCCTGCAGGAAGCTTCTCTGGCATGCAGCCTGTTTAGGACAATTCTGGGTAAGGAATAGCTGCCTGCTCGGACGTCTGGGCTCTTCAGCTTCAAAAACAGAGAAATGAAGTCATGACTGTGAGTCAAAATGAAATGGAATCTATTCTCTAAGCATGCAGACCATTAGCAGCTTCCCTCAAGTCATCCAGCTATACTGGATGGTGTAAGAATGTACAGGATTCTTCTTAAATTCCTAATTTATTATTTTAAGAGTTATAGTGACAAGAAGGAGAATGCTGACGTAAGAAAGAGGAAAATAGATAAGGTACCAGCAAATTCAATCATGTCAGAAAAGCCACTTCTATGCTAAAAGTTTAGATCTACAGTGAATCTGACATAGATCAGGATGAAATTGTTAAATCAATGCATTCAAAATAAAAGCAACAGGGGCAACAAAACAACCAACATAAAGACTACAATTAAACTGTAACTGGATTTGTCATTTCAAAGTATCAGCATCAGATTTGCAGATAATACAGGGTGACAAACTCTTATGCTAATAAATAGAAAGTTAGCAAAGTAAACAGAGGTCGTGTTTCTACTGTAAGGAAATACGTGCGCTGATGAAGCAACGTTTTCAGCACAGAAGTAATTGAATACCAAAACCACATGAAAAGTGATCTCTCTGGGAATAGCACAGCTGCTAAAATCCAAGGCAGTTTTTATTAAATCATCAAGTCTGTTTATGTAAAACAGGGCTCTCTGGAAAATGACCTCCAAGAGGAAATGATTTGCTCACAAAGAATTGATACCTGCATTGAATTTGTCCACATAGACGTATGGTTTTACTGATTTTATGTATCAGTACATTCTTACTAGAGATGATAAAAAAAAAAAGCCTATTCTAGCAATTTAACTTCTCAGGCTCCATCATCAGAAAGTTTTAGCTACTGCTGAGCTTTCAGCTATTCAAGAGGGTAAATACATGTTTCTAAAAATAACAACAATTTTAAGTCTGGTCCTTCAACTTTTGAGGAGAAAATGGACGTTAATAGTCCTTCAAAACTTGTCAAATGTACCCAGATGGCCCAGAGAAATCAAAGCAATTCCGCAGAAAAAGAAGTGGTGCAAGTCCTCAAAAGAACAAATTCTAGTGCCTCAAGAGCTCTTTGTAGCTCTTTGAAAGGACAAGTGCAGAAAAAGGAACTGAAAGAACATCTTGCAGTAAGTCTTAAGATGCATCAAAATTAACTAAACCAATGACACTCCCAAGCAGTCCAAATCATGAGTCAAACCCTCTGCATCTTCACACTGAGAGATCCCAGTAAAAAACTTCTTGAACTCTCACTACAGAGAAAATTTGCCAGAAAAATCTTTTCAAAGCCACACAACAGGAAAACAATCCAAGACTGAAGAGGCCTCACACAGACCCATTAGTGGGCTATGGGTCTCCAAGTCCAAGTCCTCAGTGTTCTGGCAGGACAGCTCAGATCCAGGCAACAGCTGTAAAGCTATTAGGTGTCTCAGGACTGTCAACACCAGTGTCAAAATGAAACAGGGTTTTCAATAAAGAAATGTTATGGAAGTAATTTATTTTTCTGAAGTGCTCTTTATGTGCTTCTTTTGTCTCATAAACCAGAAATTTATATAACTTTGCATATTTGTAATGGTACTAAAATGGATATTTTTATACACTGGACAACAGACATCATTTCTTAACCAACTAGAAATTATATTGATTTCATTCCTTCCTACAAAGCTATAAGATATTGACTGTATTTATGTGATACACTACTCAGAAATGTGCTGGTCCTAAGCTCTGCTTGCTTTCTTCAGCTGATTAATTATTATGCGGATATAGCATGCTAATAGGTAATGCCAATGAAATTCAGAAGATAGCTAAAAGAGAAGGGTGTGAGGGCAAAAGAACCTCAGCTGAAGTGAGAACACATATTCCAGGCCTTAAGGAAGAGAAAGTGTCAAATACAAAGCAGTCCTCAGCACCCTATGACTGACCTAGACCAATTCCACCCAGTATACATAAAAATAAAGTGCAAACTCAGACTTACTTTTGTTGAACAGGCTGTGCACTTATCAAAGGCCAGGCTGACTGGAAGAACATTATCAAACCTTGATAAAAAACCACGGATCTGGAAGATGAAGCAAATTACAATTTTTTTACCACCATAAAAACATGTCCAAAATTTGACATGAACTGGAGATATACTTTCAACAAAAAGACGTCTATCAACAGGGACATCTATAACTGGGGTAATGCTGTTCTGACAGTGACTCCAAATAACTCCTGCAGTCAAGTTATACTCAACATATATCGCTGATTTTCTGGATACAAACAATGGCCCAACTATCTAAATGAAATGTTATTTATACACTAATAGAGGCACAGCACCACCTGGAGTTTGACTTTTCTGACTGCAAAGTTCAATCAAAATCAAAAGCCATGGTGCAAAGTTAAACGCAGGGGTGATTCCTAGGAGAAACCAGCAAAACTGTGACATCTAACCCTCTTATAAAAGGATTAGATGTCACAGTATTTGAAAAAGAAAGATGTCTATTTTCATTCATATTTGTCTTAGAATTTGTCTAAAAGAGAAGATATTGATAATATTCACTAAATGTATATGTGAAAACGGAGACAGACTTGACAGGAGTCATTCTCCAATGAAAAGTTTTCTGATTAAAATACGTATTTGATATGGTACTGGAATGAGTTGCCCAAGGAAGTCGTGAATGCTCCATCCCTGGCAGTGTTCAAGGTGTTAGACAGAGCCTTGGGTGCCATGGTTTAGTGTGAAGTGTCCCTGCCCATGGCAGGGGCGTTGGAACTGGACGATCTTAAGGTCCCTTCCGACTCTAACTATTCTATGATTCTATGGGTCTGTATTGTAAAGCATAGCCCAAACCAGAACAGTAATGCAGGTAGAATACTATGGGGGTATAAAACAAACCAGACAGAACTGACTGTATGTTCATGTATGTCCTGACGATGAGATCATTATTTTTCCAGTAGAAACAGTAAATACTAAAGTTACTGGGATTTTTTTTTTTTTAATTAAAAATATTCCTATCTAATGTAATATTTCTAGTTTTGGGGTGGGGGGAGCAACTTCTTCACTATCACCTTTTAAGAGAAAGTTCAAATTACAGATCTATTTTCCATAGGTCTGTAGAACAGTCACCATTTTGAAACAAAGCAAATGAACAAGACTTAGAGCTGGCTTTTTCTTCCTATTGAGATATGAATGGGGAAAAAATCTCCCTCAGATATGCTGCAGCATTTGGCAAAGGTTGGGCCTTGCTCACAACAGCATTAACATTTTAACCAATAATAAAGAGATAAGTAATAAATAACAGATAAACCTATAGGATAAGGGAGTTCACTTTTTATTATAATTAAGTAACTTGTCAGTTGTTAAAGTTATCAATGAGTGCCAAAGATGGAAAGAGTCAAGAATCTTCCAGGTGAGCAGACTGTGAGAGCCAACAAGGACAAAAGCCTCACACTGAGGGTATCTCAACAAGCTACTCAAGAACTGGATATTCACAACCAATCCTGCACCTAACAATGCCCACAGTAGCAATGAGAAAAGCCTGCAGGGTATGGGAGACACACACCTAAGAAAGAACTGGAGATACTCCAGCATTACTGGAGAGAGAGAAAACCCAGGGGGACCCCAGTGCATCAAATGAGACTTGTGTAAATACTAGTTACTACATAATATAAACACAATTAGACTAATTTTATGTAGACCAGAGCCTGTGATTACCTGCATGTTGCGAAGAAAACATATTGGTAGCTTTAACTTTTTCTGAATTGGGATTTATTCTTAGTGCAAAAATAAAAACAACCCCAACACAACAAAATCAACAGAATATAAAAATACCAGAGAAACCAATAAATTATATAATGGCACCATCCAAGCAGAGTCACTCTGCAACACAAAGAAAGAGGCACAGAATACTTTGAATGACAGTATCACAGGAGAAAGGATTATAGGGATAAGATCAGCAGGCAGTTTTTCGAAGGCCTGCACCAATGTAACAAATAAACCCAAGTCTATGGAGCAATTTGAAAAACTGTATCCTTACCATATTTATAACTAGAGTTTGGCTTGAGTAGAAGAATAAAGGCTGCTGTATAGCAACAGAAATAGTGAATATTTTGGACAACTGTAATAATTGTGAGCTGGCTGGAGTTCATTTTTTGGTTTTTTTCAGTCAGATGGGATTTAAAAAGTGAGCAAAAGAAACCTGGAGATGTATATATTGCCAGCTCTGAGGGGGAACAGACAAGAATGAGGCTGCCTTATTCACATGCTGCCTGCTCCAAACTAATTCCTGTTAAGTAGGTAGCAGGAATTGTGTGCCCACAGCTAAGAGAGACAACCACTTTGTGTGATTGATTTATTTCTTTCTCGTATCTATATTTCGTAATGAATATGGAAAGTCAGTCCTTTGGGGAATGGAAGCAGCATACAGTAGGTTTCTGTTAAGGAGGCAAAATCTGTGATGCTTGCTATGTATCGGTTCCCAGCTTTTAAATCAAACGATTTACTCTCAAATTATTTACCTGATGAGGAACAAGTCCAAGAGAAGTAGGCGGCTCATTCATTCTATCATCACTGCTGCTGGCCACAGCATAACCACTGCCAAAAATCCAAGAAGGAAAATTAGAACAAGACAACATACTCAGTCAGAATTTCCAGTAAGCTTCAAGACCTTTTTTTTACAGCTTACAGTTTAGAATCTGGAAAGGAACCTATCTGGAAAGTCTGTTTCATAGTATTCAGCACGGGAATATAAAATCCCCTTTCAGACTTAGTCTCAGACACTTGTAACATACTCATATCCAATTCCTAACTCACCTTTTCTTTCACAGATTTTAAAGACAGAAAACAAGGCTAAATTTCAGGTTGCAGAATTTCTGAGTAATTTCTCTATCACGCCCACTTAATTTTAATCCTAATATTGTGAAATCTTATTTATCTTGAAGCCCTTCAGAGTGACACGCGGAGTTTGGATAGCTCCTCATTACACTCAAACACTCTCTTGAGCAAAGGAATGCCAAGATCCACCTACAGGAATACTTTATTTTTCTGAAACAGTTACAGAACTTTCCTACTTTTAAACTTAGAAAGAGAGAAAACTTCCAATTCCTAAGATAAGAACTTAAAATTTGATGAATCAGTCCTCACAAACACTGTTAAGTTACACTAATACAGTAGATACAATGACCTATCCATTACATTAACTTACAGGCAACATTACACCTTACAGAATTGTTCTACTCAATATATACTTCCTCCTTCTCCCAAAGAATTTTATTAAATAGACGTTATTTCTCAGAGAACACCTTTTGAACACCAATCAGAAATGACTCACCCTTCTGGATGCTGCAAAACAGAGACCATTAATTCCACTGCAAGCGCTCCAGCTACCATGGCTAACCCAGGCCGACTGACTGTGCACTGCTGGTCCAGTGTCCGATCCCTGGTGGACTACAAAGACAGACAGCTCTAAAGAAAAAAGTAACTCAAAAGTAACCAGCCTCGCTGCTACACAAAACACCTTTAGTTACATGCCTTTGATCTTACGAATAAAAGATGAGCTATTTCTTAATCCTGTGTACATCAGTATACACCAAAGCCTTTCATGAAACACCATTTAAAGGTGTTAAAAAAAACCCAACAAGTCACAACAAGAGAGATATACAATCACCATTTGCATACGGTTCTACTCACATCCCCTGGTGCCACAACATCATTGCAGAAGTAGCAACCCAGTTTATAGCCAGGGATATTTGAAAAAAGTGATGACCCCAAAAGATCGGAAGAACCAGCGGTGTTGTTGAAACATGTATCACCAGGTTCTGACTGCTTTGGTTTCTTTAGTCCATGTCTCATAACAACAAATGTGTCAAATCCCAGTGCTGCATTGATGACCAACTGTGGACAAAAAGAAGGAGAACAACAGATTTTAAGTGAGCTAAAATGGGAAGGGAAAAAAAGCCTCAAGGTTTTAGTCACCGTAAATGTCAAAAACCCCCCACATGCTGTAGATGGGTGAACAACTTCTTAGCTGCCTAGCCACCATTCTAGCCATGACCAACAAATTTGGCCAAGAGGTGCAAAATTCCCTTTGTCAAGCATTTAGAAGAACCAAAACCAGAAAAAAAGTCTGTTTCAGAATTCCACAAACCACTACCTTTTTCTGTGCCTGTCAGGGAAACATGATACAAACCATCAACTTCCTCTAATTGTTATACAAACCTATGCACAGTTTACATCTGAAGCAGGGTTCAGATCATCTCACACCCAGTGCCTCAGAGAAATTACTGAAGCTGCTAAGATCCATATATTCAAATTTGGCCAAATATTCATATAATGATTAATATCATTATTGGAAAAACCTCTTCTGCTTCCAGCTCAGAATTTATTTTTAAGGTGCTGCATATTCTGTTTCATCACTTACACAATTCCCTAAGTGCTCAGATATTCCAGGTGGCGTTTAAGTACCACAGTGGCTATCAATAACAAGTTCTCATGTCATTTGAAACTCTATATGTAGTCTTTTCAGTTTACTGTAATCTGAACTATAACTGATTAAACATTTCTGTGTGACAAAGCAATGAAATCCAAGTCTGCTATCCCAAAAAAACCTCTGCTCAGTGACGAAAGCAAGTAATGATTACTTATGGTCTTCACATGCATCTGTTTAGTCACATGGGGAGCAGAAGCAGCTGCAGTGAACAATTACGCTGTCATTTTCCCCCTTTCTCTGCATTTTGTGACAAGTGCTTACAGTAATCTGAAGTTTATGACCATAATATCATGAACCAGTACTTAAACTAACAGATTTAAACTAAGATTTAAACTTAAGCTAAGTACACAGGCAAGGCTTTAAATACAAGAAAACACAAACTCAATTATGTATTACTGATGGTCACCAGTAAAACATGAAGGAAGGCATGACACTGCCTGGTATTGCAGATACTTTGAATGGCAATTCTAGCCCAGCAAGTTTGTCATTTTTTATTCTTACAGCCAGAAACTCTTGAAAAGAGGGAATCTGAGGGAAGCTGCCAAGAATTAGGCATGTTGACAAGGAAGCTTGTGAGTTTCATCATCATTCTTGGCATCTCAAATAATTTCTGGATATTCATTTTCAAACTTGTAGTCTATTCTTTCCTCTGTCCTAAAGTAGAACCATAAAATCATAGAACAGTTTGGGTTGGAAAGGACCGTTAAGAGGAAATTTAATTAAGTTCATCTGTACATAAGCTTCATGAGAAAGGGGAACATACTGGGAATGTATAAGATAAAACTAGTTTGCAAATACTACAAATCTGTATTCTCTCCCCTTCCCACTGTACAACTGTTTTGGAAATAAACACAAGCAAAAGGAACCACAACCAACTAACAACTATTAGGAAACAACAGCTGTCATAGCTGAAATATCAGAAAAGTCAGGAAATGCAAAGATCTAACAACACTGACCAGCTGTCACATGTAGGTTGCCTTCTACTCTCATGTTAAGTTCACAACTTAATAAATTGCTATGGACACCATTACATTTCTGTCCCAAAACACAGGGTGTGCACTGTGGTTAAGCCAACATGTTAAAAGCTTAATACTTGCATTTTCTTATTTAGTGCTATTTTAACTGAGCAAACATGAAACGGCACAACGCCAATTAAGAAATATCAGGATTACTTGAGATGTTTTACTAAAATCTAGATCCTGGTAGAAGGGAATTAAGTGTTCTGGATAATTTAGTTGGATACTTCAGCGTAAGAATATTGTCAACACTGCATTCATTTGAAGAAAGATACTTCCAGAATCCTGTGTGATTCACAACATTCTTTTCACAGGAGAAGTCTGGATGCCATGCCATCTTCAAGAACAGCATTCACACAGAAGTCAAGGCTCTGTTATTGATATCTAATCCTCAGTAAGATCTGCAGAACAAGGGAAAAAAGCCCCAAAATCTCCCATATGCTTTTGTTACTCTCCTGGAAAAATTTTGTTCATCTTACAGTTTATTTCTCGATCTGGCTCATATGACCAGGTCTATATAATGACCACAAAAGATCTTTTAAACATTTTGACTACAGAAGCATTTATACATACAGTCTTACTGATCTCATATACAGAGTATGAGCCATAAAGCTTTACACACTTCTTTTAATATAAGAATCCACAATATTAATTTGATGTACTGTAGCTCTCTCCATTTTGCTTTGTTTGCAACATGAGGATGTAACTTCTAAGCTACAGAAACAGCTGAAGCATTCAACACTACCGGGGTAAGAGTCATGGCCAGAGTTTTCATGCATTGGCTCAGCACAACAGTGTGTTTTCCAATAAGGCAATGAGAAAAAAACAGCAGTTAATTTTGAACCAGAAAAGTGTTAGCATACTTTTAAAGTTCAGAATTCGCTTTCCCATTTTATACTTTTGGGATTTAACTTGAAAACATGGTTTCAGCTAAGTTTCTACAACTTACATCCCCTATCAGTCAACCATTAATATCTTTAGACCTCCTTAGTATGATTCTTGCATTACGAAATTATTTCTCTTAATATTACTGTGAAACACGTGCCCTTGGAGATGCTCAAAGGACACTGACTAGACAAGACACTGGGCAACATGCTGTAAATTGGCCCTATTTTGAACAGGGAATAGGACCAGATCTTCTTCAGAGGTCTCTTGCAACCTGTATCATTCTGTGATACAAAAGTTTCTATTTTCTCTTTTCCAACACCCTCTTTTTGTCATCTACAGAGTCTTTGAGGCTACAGAAAACAAGAAAAACATTCTGCACAATCACAAAAGATTGGCCAAATATTTTAATACCCCATTAAGTTCTTTTAGGTAGACACAGCCAGTTGATATGCACAAGTTAAAACACATTGACAAAGATATTAGCAACGTATAGTACAATACCTTCCTCTTGCTGGCTGCAATGACAGCAGGAAGCCATCGACTCTCTCTAGTGTCCATTAGTAGGAAAACAACATCATGAGCATCAATAAGCTCTTCAAGTTTAGCCACATCTTTCCGAGCCTGTGCCATTGTTACTTCAGAAAAATTCACTGGGTGGCCGGGCATAGGGATGCTCATGTTGTAGCCTTCTGAAATCTAGACAGAGACAGACAGAAAACATCACATTAAAAACATAACCTTGTGACTGAACAGAATTATTGTAATGTTCAATACAAAACTGGGGAGTACAGACTAAACTGCTGTTTGGCAGAACGGCATATTTATTCTTTACATCTCCATATCAGTGCTGTGCATTAAAGCACAGTGCTAAAGTTTCTGATGAAATGTCACTCTCAGCTCTATTTATCCAGAACAGAGCAGCTCAATGCAAACACACTAACTTGGGCCATGAGAGCAGATTAACCATGTTTGGGTGGCTTGGTGCCTGAACTAACAAGCCTAGGCTCTCAGAAGGGCAAACCCCAAGGAGATAGCTGACTGCTCCTAACCCCAGAGCTTACAAACACCACTACAATTACAAAAGCAAGCATCTTACATATTATTATGATAATGCTATTAAACTTATATAAAACCTTTGTCCTGGACTAATCTATGCAGCCACTTTACACACAATATAAACTACAGCCTGTTCACATTTCTGATATTGCATATTCATTCAATTACTGTAAGACAGATGCAAAGTATCACACATTCTCCTCTTTCTTTTAAATTCTTTTTGAGAACAATACTCTGGAATTATCTTCACGTAATTTCACCCACCATATGCGAATTTGATTTAGGAGAAAATCACTTATGAGACTTGTTATTCCAGTGCTTGGATGTCTGGAGGCTTGCACTATGCAGATGCTGAAAGAGCTTGCTCCTGTTACAGAAACATATGCTTCTTCTAACTCTGTATTCGGTCAAGGCATATTGAGCAGAAAATGGCTGAAGAGCCAAATAAGCACATACACAATGCACATACAAACCAATCACCTCGCTCATTTGGAAATACGTTAACACAATCTGTCCGCCATCTGCTATAAGAGAAAAATGGATCTTTCATGTATGTTACAGAAGCACAGGCCTTGCCAAAGTCTCCCCGGGCAGGGAGCAACTAAGAATTAAAATGCCAAAATTTAAAAGCTAGGTGAACACATAAAATTACATGGGATGAGGGGAAAGGAGGATTGGTGGAATGTGCTTTTGAATGGACCAATTACATGCACAACTCCTAAATCCAGGTGAGCCCAATAACCACAAGGGTAAAGTATACACTCTGAACATCATAAATATCCCTGATGATAAAGGGAAACAGACACATAGAGCAGCTTGGAGAAATAAATCTGGGTAAGGTCTGCACTAACCATACCAAAGAAGGCATCTTTCCCCCCCCCCCCCCCCTTTCCTCCCACCTCCAAGGGGAAAAATGCAAAGCCCACAGCGATCTAGTATGCTGTTAACAAGGCAGCTCCACTGTTTCCCAGTGGGGTAGCTCTGTGTCAGCAGCACAGACACTGGGTAATTGCTGGGGGAGGTTTTACCTTCATTGTTATCATCTCCTCCAAAAACCTGTGGCAGAAACACAAAACTTAATCCATGCTGTACTGGAGAAGTGTATTTCTGCATAAACTTACCAAGCTCCTGTACTGCAAACAAGTGCTGACTAATAAAGTCAGTATAACTGACACTGTTGGGGAATTTTGTTCCACAAAATAACAAGTAAACAAGTAAGTTGAACACTGTTTGCATGGAAACATGGTAACAAGGTATATAAAATACAAAATCTTCTAAGAATTCAGAACAAAACTGTTCAGTGTCTGTAGCTGTAGGAATACACATATCTAGGAACGTTAATGGCTTCCATTTTATTCAAATAATGGTCTCATGAAAAGAAGACACCACTCACTACCAAAAGCAGCTGAGGTACACTTTTACAACCAGAACCTTCACATTAATAAATGATTTTAAATTACCCAAACCAAAATACTTAGTTATCACCCCATAAAGCATTAGAATCATGTTTCTATTAAAAAGGGACTATATGTCGACACGTGCAAACCCATAAAAGATTATAAACTTTTTACCACTTGACTGACAGCTGACCAAAGCTGTGCTCCAAACTCCAGTGCTTTTGTTTAAAGCAAACAGACATCAAGATATTGCCATTTATGGTGCTGCCATCTCTCTCATTTTTATTCACTTTCTGCATTTTTGGTTAAACCATGACTCACATCACTTTGAAGGTATCTGTGCTCAATGGATTTTAATATATGAACCTGGTCACATTTGTGCCATGGGCAGTAGGTGTGCAGAAAACAAAGATGCTGCCATCAGTAAACTGTTCCACTGGAAATAGCTACACAAAGTGCCTACAATGCAGTACAGAACAAAGGATGATAAAATGCTGAATACACTGGAGTTCCCTGCCTGAATACTTCAGGAAATTATTGTGTAAGTGACGCAACGAACTTAAATTCCACAGCAGCTACCCAAATTAGTCTGTGCATTACCTACTTGCAGTGAAAGGCTGTGAATCCATGAATTCTGCTATTTCCAAGTCCTCCCTTCTTTTTTATTGTAAAACTCTAAGCTACAGCTAATGATATTCTTAGAAGTGGAAAGAAACAAATCAAAGCTCCTTGCCAAAGCATTCTTCCTTGTTTTGTTTGCGATGATGAGGTGGTTGCTCTTCCAACTAGAAAGGATGTAAAATTAAAAACAATAAAGAAGAATTCACATTGAGCAGCCAAGCATTTCAAAGTCAACCAGGAGAACCCGCATTTTGTGTGCAAAATACTACTCACGCTGAAATCAGAGTAAAGAGATTAGACTGCCAGTGAATTGCACAGAAATGCAAACCCAAATACTCAGAAACACCTTCAGAACCAGCACTGCTGCTTGGATTCCCAGAGGCTTAAAGGACTGTGTGGGTTTCCAAACAGCGAGAGACAGCTTTGGCTACTTTTTCAGTACGAGGCAAAGAAGCAGGTTCAAAATACAAGACAACTGATCATTTTACTCAAAGGCATTTCCACTGTTGGTTTGGTAAGGAGCAGCAGTGCAGTTTGCAATGGAAATACAGCTGCAGTTTAAGAAGTTAGGGCTATAAGAATTGTAAGGGCTATAAGAATAATAAGTTAGGGTTGTAAGAATTTTCAGTTACAGTAGCTTCACCGTTCAAATGCTTCCAAAGCACTAAGACTTCACCCAGTCTACTTACAGATTATCAGTCCCTGTGCTTGGCCTGCTGCCTTAATCTCACCCCTCTCGCATGCTGTCAACATGATATTAACTGCTTGACACAGTTTTTAGTGTTAAGCCCTATTAATTGTTGCTAATGCTAAGATGATCTTTCTCTGTATATTTACTGATGGTCAAACATGAGACCTCTTCTCCATGAGTTACTGCAGAAACTCCTTTCACTGAAAATTCTTTAGAAACAGTATCATAAGAGTACACAGGATCTGCGCAAGAGCTTTCTCCTCATTTGTGCACAAAGCTATGAAACTAAGCTTAAGTACCACTGAAGGCTGATCAGATATTTTCTCATGCCATGCATGGGTCACAACAGAATGCATAACACTGTGCTAAGATAGCAGTAGTAGATGCAGAATATCTGAGGTGTATGGTGAAGAAAAAATTCCTTATACACAGTGTGGGTTGCATGTTGTATATGCTATTACTGAATAGGAACACTGGGGTTTTTCCTACGTATACTAAATGCCCTAACACTAATTAATACAGGCTCACTAAACCATTGTTGCTAGTTCCCCTTATTACTAGAAACTCTTCCGAAGGCTATATCGAACTACTGTTTTAAGTTTCATCCCAATCTCAAGACTTCAGAGCACAGCCTGATCTTTTGCTGCCTTGATTATTTCTAACAAGAAAACTCCTGACACCAACTTCCGATCTTAAAACATGCAAAACTATCATTCAGGATTTCACAAACAGCTTTTATTTCTTTCAATTAAAACTACTCTTTCTTAATAGTCCTGTTTTCTCAGGCTCAAAAAGCAAGAAATCATGTGATAAATCCTAGTTCGCATCATATTAGTGCTCTGGGCAATACCACACAGATGCTTTCTTTTCTGTACTTGTTCTGCTATTTAGTATTTCTATAGCTAATAATTTCCAAGTGACAGAAACTCTACAGTGCAGTAAGGGTAAATACAATTAAAGGAAATTTTGGAGAGCCTCTTCTGATTTCTTTGTATACAGTTCTGAAAGTGAAATGTTTAGTATTTTTACGTACCAGCGATCACTAATATTCCAATATTCATTGAATTACTACTTAGTACTAACACTTTCAATAAATAATGACAATCATAAGATCAACAGAAGAAAACAACAAAAGCACAGAGCAACCCTTGGGTCAAACTAAATGAACCTCAAATTGTTTAGAAATGATATTCTGTGAAGCTGTTCACGACACTGATCATCATCAACAACAACATAATCTATATTGCACTGATCATAACTCTTACTTACAGAGTTGCACTGTAAGTATACATACTTACTACACTGTGTGGTTGAGATACGGTTTGCCAGCTGAGCAACTACAGCTACCAATTCCAAGCCTCAAGTCCAAAACAAAAGCTATAAACCACTGAATTACTTTTATCACATGTATGTCAAATTAACATAACAAACTTCCTTCATGATAGAGAAATAGCAGGCCAGATCAATTCTCTCCCCAAACAAAGACTGAAATGTAGAGAACTGCAAATATTTAGAAGGTTGGCTTTTTTAATCTACTTTTTCAGCACTGAAAACCAGATGAGTTTGAACATGCGCACTAATGTTCATATGATGCACAACCCTGGAGTCAAAGAGGATAAAGGCTGCCATTGATGGGTCTTTCATCACAAAGCTTCTAAAACACCACCTTGTCTTGTTCCTTTTCAGCTACTTCATTTTGATAATAAGTTATTACTCCCCAAAAGAAGAGCACTATGGTCAAAGCCAACACTTCTCCAGGCTGCTACAAACTATTTCCCTTTTTTGAAAGTTAAAGACTAAGATATTTGCCTCTAATGCAGAACAGAAACTCCAACAAAAATGCAAATATTGAGTGTAAAAGATAAAAGGAAATCTCAACCATTATTACTGCCCTCAAGACCTTCCGTTCCCAAAATAGACAACTAATGGGTCTAAACTCACATTTAAGAGCAGAAAGGGAGAACATGGCATTAAAAGCTGCCATTAGTGAAAGTTCCTTGGGACATATCAGACAGGGAAAAGTGTACTTCATTATCGACAAGCTACAAGATTATTCAGATGATCCTTAATTATATTCCACTGTTACAACATTGTCTCGATAACATTTAACAGGTATCTTTCCACTCATAATAATGTTTAGTTACTAGAACTTGGAGTAGTCATTTAAAGTCACTGGTTCTCTTCCAAGAAAGATGTTCACACATTTCAAGTACTAATCTTACCACTCCTGGAAAGATTTTCTGTAGTCTGTCTGCTGCTGCAAGTGCCTTGGCCTTCCCCCCACTAAGACAATCTTCAAACTCATACAGTGGCTGTCGTACTGGGTTGGAATACGAGATCTTTGCATTGTCCACAAATGTGATCTTCCGGACTCCCCAACCCTAAACAAGGAAGTAATTTAAATGACAGTAAGTACGATGGGCTTTTGAGTATACTTTTGAGTAATGCCAGGAGCTTGAGAAGAGTTTTGTCCAATTTTTTCTAGAAAGATAAGCTACAAAAGCTTCTGAATCTATTCAAAGCAGCAACTCTGTTCTTGCACTGAAATGACAGAACAGAAAATTTGGTTTGTATGAATATGTTATTTAAGAGTAATCCTTCAAAACCCTATAGAAAACTAGTAAGTAACTGTGCTGATATTTACAAGTGCTTCACTGTGAATTTGCTCATTAATTTGTTCCAGAATTTCTTGTTCAATCTTTTTTATGTAAATTTAAGACGGACTACTATTCTGTTAAGGTTCTCTTACTATCTACTATTAGCAGAACTTATTTCTACAGGCTAAAGATCTTGCTTCTTCCCTGCAATTAGTAGAATCAACTAATATGAATTTTGTCTATTTTAATACAAAGGAATTCAACTTTTCCCTTACATTCCACAGCAGCTGCTCAAACCTCGCCCTCCCCCCCCCCCAAAAATTGTATAGAATTTATGAGAAACAGCAGATTAGTTTTAAGATTAACTCAGGACTTACCATCAAGGTCCTTGCAACACTACAACCTAGTGTACCAGCTCCCAGCAGCAGACACTTGGCAGATACAATTTTTTCCAAATCAAGAGTAGGCACCAACCTCCAGCACATCAATTTCAAATTCAGATCCACTGATGATTCTGCTAACCTATACCATGAAAAAGAGCAACACACTTCTGAATGTTCTTGTCTTTCTGCAACAAAACAATTACTTCTATTCCATCTCAAGAAGTTCAGTACTTTCTTTTTTTTTTTTTTAAGGAAAGAATTTAATAATTCAATATATAGGTAACATGAAAAACCAATGTCCCAGAAGCATACTTCCACATAATAATAAGGTGTATGTAAAGGAGATGAGGAAAAGGCATTTTTTCCACTACTTGTTCTTGTGACACATGCAGTATGTTCATGATGGTCCTACCCATAAAAATTTAACCATTCTGGCTATCAGCTAAACAGGAAAAACATGCAAAGAGAAGATGCCAAAAGTCAATTCTGTGTAAATACACAAATGGCTCCTTGTAAACAATATGTTGGCTGATCACTGCTAATGAACTTTGCTGATAAAAGCTGTGACTATACTGCTATTCTGTGACTAAAACAGAAGAGTACATCACTACTGAAACAAGAGTAGAAAGACAGCAGAAGCTTAAAACCAAACAATTCAATCAGTTTGCAGACATTTGACAAGATGGTTATTAACCAAGAAATTCTGCTAAGAAAACATTCTCTTTCAATAGCTAGGGCATACAGGAGCGTGCTAGCTGGCTACTCTGGGCATGGTGTAGAAGTCTACTAAAGCCACATACTTCCTTAGGAATTGGAACATGTCTGCAAGGGCTTCTCAAAAATGTAACCATCCAAAACTCAAATTTGGTAACAAAATTGATGCAGGCATGAAAATAAAACCAGCACATTGGCCAAGATTCCTGTCAAGCAGAGTGATAAGACACAGACTATTTGTCCATAAACTTCTGTTTGGTTTTTTTAATTATCTGGTTTCTGTATTCAGTTACATCTGTCCTTAACATTAAATACTACACTAATCCCTAAAGAATGTGGGCAATCTTCTGTGGGGAAAAGTCAGAAGGAAAATGAGGTAGGAAATCCATGCTCAACCTAGTGTCAGCTTTTTATATTCGTCAGAACACAGGGTGTTAAAACTCTCAAGTCAGGTCACCACGGTTCTTAGATTCCTGATGGCTTCTTTCCTTTATATATCATAAAGGAAATTTGCAGTGTGCAGTAAATTGTTTGTTTCACAAGGATTTAAGATTGCAATTGCCAAGGTTAGCATATTACCAACATGTCACCATGGGAAACAGAGAAGGAAGCATACACAGAAATAAAGGTCACATTACATTTACTTAAAGAATTAAGAGCCCTCATATGAACCTTCTCTAACATCTATGAACATACTATGAATTGCCACAACTACAAGACAAAAATGGCTGACCTTGATAGGTGAACTATGGTAATCTAAACCATTAGATCACCATGCTCCTGCAGTTTTTCAAAGCCAGTGAAAGCAGATGAGCCAAGAGGCTGTATAGCTTAGACTTTTCAAGCCATTTCCCCTAGATTATGTGAAGGATGACAAAAATTACTGTCATGTTTCCTGAGGTCTTGCCTGATACACTCTGACAAAGGCTGAACTTTTCTTCATGCTTATTTTGATTAATAACCTGCAGGTTATACAATGTAATGAAACACAGAGGCCTGTAACACTGTAACCTATATCCATTCCATTTTAAATATAATGCACTTGAAATTTTGAGCTAGAGTCAAAACCAGCAAACATTTCTGCTGCATTCAGAGCACTCTGCTCTACTAAAGCCTTTTTTCCCAATAAGACTATCAAAACAATAGACAAGTTTATGTGTTCCTGTAGATTATTACCTAATAGAGACAGATAGTCTTTGCATTTCACATTTCAACTTGCTAATGGCTTAAACCCAAGTAAGGAAAACTACAGAAATATAAAAGGTAATGAACAAACCTTTTTGGATCCATGCATTCACTGAGATTCACCATCCTTGGACCCATCCCTCCCTTTTGGTTTTTCTCCCATCCAACAGCTTTTGGACAATCTAATTTTACATATTTAAAAAGGAAAGGGGGGAAAGAAGAAAAATTGAAATGTTAATATCACAGGATAGAAAAAAGAAGATTTTGGTCTTTTTATTAAACTTGTTGGAAAAAAATCCAAAAATTCTGAACCTGTAAGTAAATAATCTGTATCTTAACACCTAGTATATGTTACAATACATATTTTGCTGCTTTATATCAGCTGAGAGCACTGCTCCTTGGATAAGTGCTTTATGCTCAGGTGCCCGATGTGTTGCTTTTGCCTGTCCAGCTTGCTTCAAACCTTGGACAGAGACGGCATCATTCCTCATCAAGCCTCTGGATGTTTAATGTCAAATGCACTGCTATGTTTAAAACTAAAGAAGATCAGCATTCAGAACTTCATAAATTTTGTCAAGTTCAATCATCTTCATGTTCCCTAAGCCCCATCTGTAAATTCAGTACAGAATTATATACCCTAATTTTATCATAATTATTTAATTATATAATAATTCTATAGTAATTAAATAATGTAAAGCATTCACAACTTCTTGGATGAGGCAGAGGAGTTCTGTGATGCTGCCCTGTATCCATAAATTAAGTCTGAGATTATTTTCTAATGTTCCAAGTTCCTTGCTTCAAAATACATCTGCCTACATCACTATGGGATTGAACTAACAATTCCATGCTGTAGCAGGCTTCTAGCATTTTAGGCACGTACAGAAAGTTCACAACACAAATTCACAGTAGCATATGCATTTTCTCTAGTTGAGGGACTGCATACAAATTTGATAAGAAAGAAACTAGTTGCTAATTGCCTGAGTTACTGTTTCGTATGACACCAGAAGGACTTCTTTTGTAAACTAGGAACACAATTGAAGGAGGAAAAAAATACTACAACATGGTGTTGGGTTTCTTTTTAAGAATAAATTATTTCCTTTATAGATACTTAACAGAAATTCAAACCATTTAAAATCCATTTGAAATACCTCAGCATAAGCAATGACTTAGTATTCATTTATTTTTTCCATCTTCACAGTGATAGAGGAGGGAGAAAAAGCAATTGAAAGAATTTTTTTTAAGTGGCTTACCTGGGCCAAGGGCTCTCTCTGGAAGTTTTATTTCAAAGATAATGCTGTGTGTTATGTCTCTCACCCCTTGCATGGTCCTATCTCTGAAGCAGAGCACTTCAAATGACTGGAGAAGGCTGCCCCTACCATTAAAAAAGAAAGGAGAGAGACGCATGCAACTTCTTCAATACGAAAGGGACTTCTTTTTCACTATTTCACACAGACTCAGTGCAGACTCTCAATAAGTTTTTTCTGTTAGTATTGGAACACTGGTTTTCTTATCAGGAATTGAGACAATTGCTTAGGATGCAAAAATGACTAGTTTGTTGTGAAATAGCTCTAAAGAAATGTCACTGACTGCCTTCTATCACTTATAAAATGCTGCCAAACAAACAGCATTTAGGGGACTCAAAAGCATTGAAGCACTGGAGCACACATCAGGTGAGATGACGTACTCTGCCATGACACAGGCAAGATCCTTCTCATTCTTGATAGTGTGCCATTTTTTGAAACAGGTATAAGAGACTGCAGGGTCTGAAATGTTTCCAGGTAAATGCATGAACGTCAGGATTAGGAATAACAGGAACTTGTGAATGTCAGAAGTAAAAAGCAGAATAATATGCAAAATCAAAATCACCAAAGGTAAGTTAAAATGTTGAGAGTTAAATCTCAGGTGGGTGATACCAGTAAAGTACAGGGGGCATGGGGGGAGCAATGCTAATTTGATGTCAACCATAAACAATCTTTGTGGGAAAAAATTAAATAGATACCATTTGTGGGCTGCCAGGATCAGGAAATTTCTCAGTGGCCATCCTGGATACTGGGATAAGTTGCATGGATCATAAACTCCAACTGTCACCTGCAAATAAAATTGCTCTAAATGAGAATTCAATTATCTATACTGATATTTAGTTCACAGTACAACTTATCTGGCCTTTCTAATATAAAACTGCTGGACAGAGAGGACCCACACACATCTTTTATATATTTGCAAATGTTTAATACATTGTGACACTAGATTTCAGCCAAGCGTCTGACACCGCTTTTTCAAACATTTTTCAAACCATTTGTAAATTAAACATTTTTAGGTTATAAAAGGACAAAATTCTCATTACCTTTCCCCCTTGGTCTTGGAAGAAACCATCCCAGTTTTTCAGTAGAGATATCTCAACAGAATTGTCATGATACTTGATTAAAAAATAAGGCAAGGCTGTAACCCCCTCTCTCTGGCAAAGTTCATCATAGGCTTTCTGAAGTGCTTGAATCTAGAAGCAAAAAGGCAACTATAATCAACAGTTTTAACCATCTTATACAGAACCACAGAGAGTGTTTTAGCAGTGGAAGGAAGCAGATGATCTTTAAGGTCCCTTCCACCCCTGACCATCCAAGGATTCTGTGATCTAGGAAGGGTAGCTCACTCCATCTTAGAACATAGCTGATACAGAAGCTGTAAAGCCCAATATGACCACAATACAGGAGATCAAAAATTCAGCTGCTAAAAAAGCATATGTCAATGCAAATTTAAACCAGAGCATTATCACTGCTGCAAAATGATCTACCAATAGAAATTGTACTAAGGTAAAAGTCTTATTCTGATAACCACAGTAGCTTTATAAGAAGGTAAATCTGACCCTCTATTATTAGCATAGGGACTGAGACTCACTCTATTTATTATATGTAATTTCAGTGTTTAGTTGAAACTCTCTTTGGATCATGCCAGGTATTTTTGCACTATTTATTACTACAGAATTAATAAGGGTCTTCTGAGAAGAAGGGAAGTAAGTATTTTTCACTGAGAAATTCCAAACTGTTTCTTATCAATTATTATGCCATAAAAAAGACATTCAAGGTTACATAAAGCAAAAAGGCGTATGTGAGCAAACATTTGCCTTTTTTTTCATCTTTCTGCACTGTAATACGAAAGAAACAACACAAATTTGCTAACTTTTCTCACAGAAAAAAGTAATACTCCTTACCCACTTCTTTTTCTTGTCCAACCATGTGTTTTATTAACAATCTTGTAATTGCTCATGACTTAGCTCTGCCAGGGGATGCTCTTTTAATAAAGTTTCTTAAAAAGATGAGTTTCAAAACCCGTATATTCAGTAAGCTGCATATAAAAATGAAAATATACAAAACCACTTCTTCCAGAATTTGTTTGCCATAAATCAACACAGCTGAAGGGATTTTAAGCTGAGAGATTTTACATAAGAATGTAAAAATAAGTGAATAAAAATACTACATGGGAATTAAAAAAGTGAAAGAAATTAGATTCTCAAGTTAATTCAGTACGTGCTAACAAAAATATTAAGTTTTACAGCCCAGAAAACTGCTTAGTGTTACAGACTCACAACATCTAGTATTTTGAATACCTGATTTAATGGAAATCTGTTACCAAGATACACTGGTTTCTGAATTATATGGATTCCATCAGGGAAGCAGAGAGCAGGGTAACAAAACCAGTAATAAAAGTGGTACTTTTTTAAATCCTAGGGAAAAAAAAAAAGAAAAAAAAAGAAGGGAAAATTAGACAATAAAGACATCGATCAAAGTAAAGACTGGTTTCAAATACTGATCATAACACTGATGGTTGATGACACCAACCATACTAACCACAGTTCTCCACACCTCATAAGGCACTGTGTCACAACTTTAGAAAGCAATAAAAAAAAAAGTACTAGAAGACTTCCCCTTCTCTATGTTTTTATTTCAGACTTAAACAGATAATGTGCATAAACTACCTCAGTTTTGTCACCTGGAGCATTACCGACTGAAACTTTCAAGTTTTTAATCATAAATCAGCCATTCTACTTTCACTAACAACTCTAAGGTCATCAGATAATCTTATACATTTGCAGGAAACAATGAGATGGCACCAGCATTTTTTAAAGGATTCATCCTAAAATATTTTGCATCTGTACATAAGAATGACTTTTTAGGGGTTTAAATGTTTTCAGACATTTTAAGATGTCTGAGAATGATCCCGATAACATCAATATGCTAATACTAACACAGCATTTCAGAAAAACCTACTTCATCATTTGCACTACAACGCTCTCAGTATGAGACATGTTATCTTTACTCACTGCAAATGTCAGCAGCAGGAACCTGTTCAAGAGCATAGGGTTTTCCAGAGCAGCTCCAGATTTTATTGATTCCCATATCTGTAATTATTGTGGGGACAAGACAGAAGAAAAAGGGCAGAGAAACAAAACATGTAGGATGAGAACAGTTGCTGAAATCTTTAACTCTTCCAGGTGCCTTTAAAACACTGCACTGACATTCCCTGTAACACACTCTGATCTTCCCCTAAGGGATCTCAGCCATGCTATTATCTATGCTAGAAGGATTCTAAAGATAAGACACAAACATGAACTTTGCAACACAAAAAAATATGGCAGCTAGGGAACAAAAGGAGCATTAGTTCATGTATCAAGCATGAAACATCAACAAAACAAAACCAACCTCAGCA
>JBCJKH010032013.1:0-19084 GCA_039877255.1 Loriculus beryllinus
ATTCTGGGCTTTCCCACCAGCAAAACTACAAGCACTGGTGGAAATTTCATGCTGAAATATAATATGTCTATGGTGTTAGGAAACAACTGAGATAGTGAATGACTGCAGTTCTGGTTTGAAGAATGAGTTCAGTGAGATTTAGACTCTCAAATATTTTTCTTGCTTTGTCCCTGAGTTCGTAAGCCCATGATATACTATGTCTGTCTGTTAAAAATGCAACTATTTAATGAATAGCTGTTATACTGTAAGAAGGGAATTGAAAATCCTAAATTATTCATTGAAAAATTTTAGAGCCTTAGTAATTCTGAGGTTAAAATCCATATCTGATCAGGCATGTTATTGAGTGTCTATTGTGGAGTACTGATAAGGTACAAAAGATTACCTTTTAAATTACTGCACTTTAACTTATGAATACAGCTAACACCTGGGGATGACTTCACTTTCTGTAAGAATGAAAAAGCCTACCAATGAAATGATTGGTATTATGAGCTAAACTGTGCAGAATTAATGCTTTCAATTTAATGAGGATGTGTATATAAAAAAAGTTTAATTTCTTTCAGTGTGGTTTAAGCTGAAACAATGCTATTGTACTCCTGAAGTTTTTCTGTTTCTCCTTTTTTCAAGAAAAGGCTGATAAGCTGGGCTTGCAGTTTTGGCCATTTCCCTCACAAACTTTGATCCTACAGAAGTTCCCTTCTTCAAATGAAGTCAGCAGAGTAGCAGTTAGCGTCTTTTTATGCTACACAAAATTAGTGTTAAGGCTGCATAAAGTCATCAGCTTCTTCCTAAGGGAAGAGAGTTTCTTTCAATCTCAGATCCAATCTCATGTGCTATTATTTTTTTTAATCCTGATTTAAAAGAAAAAAAAAAAAAGCTATAGGATCTGTAAAGCTGTTTCATCGTTTGTACAGAAATTAAGCTTGATTTTTACTCATTTGAAACTGTTACTAGTAGGCAGGGCTCTTGACAGTAGATGAAAAAACTTATTTCTTTTTTCTTGGGGAAAGAACTCTGAATACACTAACAGAAATGAGAAACCAGCAATGAAATTGCAGTCTAAGCCCTTTCACTGTTTCTGGATTTGGCTTTCTGCAGGGGAAAAAAGTATAATTGACTGCTGAATTCAGACTTTTCCCACAACACCTTGCAGGAGAGTTAGTCTCTATAACAGTTTGATTGCTTGCTGAGCGCCTCTGTCCCTGCTGCTGTGTTTGTTGTTTTCTAAAGATGGAGCACATTCACTGGCAGTAGCAGGGCTCTCGGCAATCCTTGCACCTGAACCAGCACCACTACTGTCTCCCTGGCTCTCAGTCATCATTGTTAAATTCTATACTTTTCTCTGGCACTCTGAGGAATGGCACGTTTTAGATTAGAATTAACCAGGCATGGTTAGTAAGCCTTGTTACTAGCTGAAAGCAAAACAACTTTGCTTTCCTGATTTGCCCCTGATCACAGCTGCTGACTATAGAGATCTTTGCCCCATGGTACCAGAAAAAGCAAGAGCCTGAAGAGCACCTCTTGTGCAATATTCTACAAGGAGTTTGAAATTCTCATGCTTGGTTTGTGTGAATTTTATTATTACATGTATTTTGTTTTCTGCCATTAGAGTACTTCTTATTTTACTCTTAATTTTGTTTTATTTTGCTGTATTTCTTCTAATATTTGAACTGTGCTGCCAGTCACATTTTAGTCTTTTTTTTATGTCTTTATCTATTTTACTTTCCACTTTTTTTTATTAGAAAGTATATTTATAGCATGTAATTTCAGTGATGTTCTGGCTGCACAGTAGATTGGCATGTTATTACTAGTTATGGCATGTTACTACCAATTATTCTGACAATTCAGTGGCATGAAATTCACCTACAAATAGCTTTGGAAGGTATTCTGCAGGTAAGCTGGAAGGCAGATAAATACAACTTACTGTTTTAAGTTATTGTTTAAAATATTTTGAAAGAGCATCATAGCAATAATGAAACAAAATAAAAGATGCTGTATAAAAAACTGGCAAAGAGATCACCAGCCTGAACAGACACAGATTTAGAGCTATAAACTAGACCAGCTCTCTATTGCAGCTGAAGTTATCTTGCATAAGCAAATCTCTGCCCATACCTGTTACCTACATTTTCTGTCTGACTAGATGCTAGGGATATGGCTATTACATGTGATCAGATTTTGCTGCCTAGAAACCATGACTGTGACTGAGAGATGTAAGCCAGTAAAACCCATGATCAATTTATCATACTCAACTGACCTTCTGTCTCTTCCTGATTAGCCTCAGTGCTGTGCATAACTTAATTATCTGTTTCTGTCATCCAGAGGGTTTCTTCCCTGCCTTTCGGAGGGCCATCCATAAGGCTTTTGATCATGTGTTTATGCCCCAACACATAATTTCGTGTGGGAATTTTGTGTGTTTTATCATAGAAGAAAAATGCTGAGGTCTAAGCACAAACCTGCAGAAAAGGAAAGGTATGGCCATCAGCTTCACCCTCCAATTCTCTTTTACTTGGGAAACGTGTAGGTTAATTCTTCATTCTGCAAATAATGTCTCCCAAGGTTGGGTCCTATTTTGCTGCAGCACAGTGAAGTATACATAGTGTCCACCCTGCCATGCACCAGCAATGATGAAGATCTCTTTATTTCCTTTCTGCTACCATTTTTCTCTTGAGATTGGTAACCCTATCTCACTATTCCAGCAATGTGAATTAGTAGGTAGCTTTCTCATGCTTCCTTCATTCTACACCAAGTAATTTGCTTAAGTATTGGCCAGCTTTAAGATCTGTTTTGCTAGTGAAGGAAGAAAGAGGGGTGTGAAAGCTGAGTAGGAATATTGATCTACTGAACAGTAAAAATACATAGGGTTTGTCAAGTACAGCCCCACTTCCTCTATGACCTCAGGAAAAAAAGCCCAACAAAAAAACAACCAAAAATAAACAAAACTCCAAACCCCAGCAGTTTAATATATAACCTTATTTTTATTTTGTGTGTGTGTAATAATCTTTGTGTAGTATGAAGATGAGTGGGGATTTAATGTACCTTGTGAATGAATCTTTTCAGTCTGCATCTTTGCTTGAATATTGTAATGACTTCATTCTACAGCAGTCTGCTGCTTCTTTGTAAGGTTTCATTAGAGTTTTATTTTTTGGTCTATTTTTTTGTTGTTTGTTTGTTTTTTAAGAAACTGGAGGCAGAAGCATATTAGATTTCAGAAATTGAATTTAGATGAACCCAGATTTCAGAAAGCTGAGTGTTTAATGCAATTTCCTGACTGCCTGTTTGATTGTGAGCCAAAGACATTGTGTTTTGTGGACATTAAACAGAAAGTTTAGGAACAGAAAGAAAGGAAGCCAAATCACTCAGTTCACCTTCATAGTCTAAGAAATGACATATGCAAATTGTTAGGATCAAAAACCTAAGTAGCCAAACTTTGGAAAATGACAAGGGAAAATTTGTTTATGCAAACTTCTTTTGGTCTAGTTGGTGAGGTGGGCCAAATAAGATTCATTGCAATGTGTTTGCAAAAGCTAATAAATGATGCAGTATTTTTCCTGCCAGACATAGGTGTTAGTATTTCATATCTAGGCTGCTTTAAAAATAATATATGAGGTGGTTGAAAAATATAGGGAGAATTAAAAGGAGAAATACATAATGTATAACAAGTTCAGATATTTAGGTCCATGGCACACAGATGTTACTTTCTATTAGAAGAAGAAAAAAATGAAGCGAGACCCTAGAGGAGATGTAGCATATTCTTCTGCTATTTGCTCTCAGTTGACAAATAGACTTGCTCAAGAACTTTCAATGCAAACTCTGTTCAAAATTTGTACCGAGTATATAGCTACAGATGGCTTTACTATTGTGCATTTGTTTGTCTCATCTTCCACCTTTCATATTTCCCTCATTTTCCCTCTTTTTCTTCTCAATTCACTATTTGCTTTTTCTATAGTCCTTGTTCTTCAATACCTGCAACGATTAATCCTTCTGCACTCTTCTGTCTCACCCTTCATATACAGATTCCTCTTGTGTGCAGCCTGAGCATCATAAAAGGACCTGTGGAAAGTGCATCCTTTTTCTGATGTCCAGTGCTAGAGTTCAGTGTTTGGCATCAGCAAAGATCACTGACAATGGTCTCCACTGAGCTGAGGCAACCATTGACAAGGGCATCCCTGGTTTCCACAACCCGGAGTTGGAATGTTCTAAGATGGAGTGGGCATACTCTAGTAATATGCAGAGGAACTTGGCCATACTCTGAGAGAATAAAATCAGAGGTTTCTTAACTTTCAAATATGTGAGCTGTGCACATGTGAGTGAGTGTGAGCCACCTTACAGGTTGCATTACAGGCTTACAGGTTTACAGGAGGGATAAAGGCATAAATGTCTCCATTTGTTACTTGCAAAATGTCTGTCTTTTTGTTCACTTTGTAGAAAGCTAAAATCTTCATAGCAAAGAAGTTAGAAGCTCATTTTATTTATAGCCTAATTTTATCCAGTTTCTGAATTTAGTAAGGCTCATACTGTCATTTTGTTTTCCTACTATTTTTCTGATATTCAACATGAGAAAGAGGACCAGTGGAAGTATGGATGCAAACTCAGAAACAAGGGGTTGGAGTATTTAAGTCTGAAGAGCAAAATGTTACCAGAGGTATAGGAAACTGCAAACCCAATCTTAGAGTGAAATTAGTCAGGCATTGTGATACAAGCACTCTACCTGGTAGACAATAGAGAAACTGAGCATCTTTTGTACTACACCACGGTATTCATCCGTCTTGCTGCCTCCTTTATCTTGCATATTTTTTTCTGAATTTCTCTGAAGACTTTTTTAATGCTGTTTTTCTCCTCTGCATTTTTCTTACTTCTCTCAGCCTCTTTTAGGATTAAGTTTGGCAATGGTCCAGTTAGTTTGCTCAAAGGAGAATGGTTGTTTCTGAAAACTAATTTGCTGTGAGGGGTGGAGTTTGCCAAAGTGCACATTCTGCTTAAGGAACAAATAGTTGACTTTCTGTCAGTCCTAAACGCATAATCAAGTAATTGTCCTAAACAAAGACAGGATATTGAGAAATTTCATGATGAGCTGAATACTGTATATTTCTTCTTTTTATTATGCACCCAATATCCTAATGATCTCAAGTTATAGTTTAGTTAGCAACATAAAGCTTTTTAGATGGTTATGAGGATAGTATTTGATGTAAGAAACTTATTACAACCCAGGGATGGGAGGGGAGGGAAGGGCAGTTATTCTTTTTCTTTTTGAGCGTGCTCTTTGCCTCTGTACATGAATGAATTAATGACAAATAAATAATCATGGAGTTTTCTTTGAATGGAATTCTCTAAATCTCTCTAGGCATGATCATGAATTGCACTATCACAATCTTAATTTACCAGATCTGTGAAGAATAAAAGCAGGCAAATAAAATGCTGTTACTACACATAGTACATAACCACCCCCCCTTACTGATAATGATTACAAGTGACAATTTCTTTCATGCTGCCCATAAGATGGTGTTTTTGAGCTTTTAGCAGTGTCAAATGTCATTATGCAAAATGATTGTGGTGAGGCAGAACAAAACAAGCAAACACACCAACCAACCACATTCATATAACATTGAGGAATACTCAGTTAAATAGAAATGTTTAATTTCAGTTCAAAAGTGTTGTGACCAATAGCTACCTCATTAGGTGTCTGATATAAAGCCGATTTGTGTGAAAAGCCCACCTGACATGTAGCACCTGCTTTTAGCATCTATAGCTTAAGAAACAGTAGAAGAAATATAGTCAAGAAAATCTAAACTATGTTGTCTCTCAAATAACCAAAGTTATTAATCGTCTCTCAAAACAACTAAATAGGAGAAAGCAATTCCTCAGAAAAATGAATAAAAGCAAGTCTATTCTGCAGCTTAGTAAGATTCTGAAACCCAGCATCTAACATGGATAGTAAAATTCAAATGTCTTCCAATGAAAAAAATTAGAAAATACCTTTTTTGACTTTCAATACTAATAGAGTTTTCAGTAATGTGTCTAAACATGCTCAAAGCTAGCTCTGAAATTAGTTATGTTTCCTGTGTGCTCTAGCTAGTACCATGGGTTTGTTCTGGCTTACTTTCCATTTGATCTCTAGACTTTGCATCTTGCAGTATTCCAGTCTGAGTTTAGGAAGAGTGCTCCACCTGTGGGTCTTAACTGATATTTGGCACTTGCAACTTCATTCTGGCAGGTTTGCACCTGGACCTTGTGTTTTTGTTATTGGAGGAAAAGTTTTTTTGTTCTTTAGATGGTCAGACAAAAGATCAGTATTTCCATGTGGTGAAAATACCTATTTATTCATCTTCTTAAAGAAAGAAGAAAATTATGAATAATTTAGTGTGTTGGAGACAAAAAGTGAGAGAGGGAATCATGTCTTACTAGGGTCTTCATGTGAAGGCCCTCAGAAACACCCACTAAGCATCACTGGTTTTAGAGGGAATGTGGGAATTCAAGTTATTACACAATGCCCTTTGTCAGGAGGCAAGGATTACTGCCTTTATTCATCTATACCAAATGTATTTTGATTATTGAAGCAAAAGTGTGCCTTACTATAATGTATCATGCAGTATTCATGTATACTGTGTTCCATGTATCAGTTAAAAATAGGCTTTCATCTGCCGCTGACAGCCTAGGAAATTTTGAAATGTGTCCAAGCAATGAAATTTTTTATCACACTCTGAATTCCGAACCCCAACATTTATCCAAAGTGGTTACCCAGAAAGCAAGCGGGCAGGCTTTGAGATCCACCTTATTTCAAAATAATTTTTTGGTGTCATCTAAGGTGGTCGCCAGCAAGAACTAGAGTTCACCATGGAATTTGCATGTCAGGCTAGGTTGTTAACAAAAAGTAAGGAATAAATAACAATGTCACCATTTGCAAATATTGCAGTTACTCATCTCCTAGTTTGTGGCATTTCTTGACTGAGATTTTCTATTTATCCTTCAATGCCATAAGGGAGAAATGCACTAGAACTAGCTTTGTGATTCTTGGAGTTCTTTCGTTTTGTGCATCTGTGTGTATACATATTTATAATGCAAAAGAAAAAATAACCCCAACATTCATGATATTGCACATACGCTTGTCAGAAATGCCAGAGTATGTTGAAACTTTGATATAACAGAAATTTTGTCTACTTCATAACTGTCTACTTCATAATAGAATAACTTCATAATTCTCTATATGCAGAAGTTGTTGCAGTTCTGATTTACTGTTGTTTATTTTTCTCATTAGTCACCATCCACAGATAAAAATTGTTGCTAGAAATACCTTTGGGATGTTTTTTATCTGGTTTTGAAATTGTTTCATAGACCCGAATGAAGGCATTTGATATGTTTAAAGTATGTTAACATATTGCTTTTCTGAATTGGACATGAAACATGTTAATAAGTTTTCTTCTTACGTAAATCTGTATAACTCAACTAATTTTAAAACAGTGGAAATGAATATTCTGTATATCACAAAGAACAGATTTTCATTGAAACTCAAGTTATAATACCATCAAACAGTTAGAGGAGGCCAGAATCGGTAAGTCCAGACCCATTCCATCCTAGACCCCCAGCTTCATACTGACGTTCAAACCTGAGGCTATCAGATTTAGTATCTCAAAGTGTAATTTAAACAATCCCACACAGATGGCTCTCAGCATCTTGTGGGTTAAGGAGCAATTTGCAGTTAATTGCTGGAGTTGACAAATCTGGCATGCCGCTGTTGGAATCTTTGCAAATAGTTATTAAATGTTTAATTATCAAGTGCCCTGTGCACAATTAATTTGCCTTCCCATAATTTTGTGTTATTTTGACTGTGTCATAGTTAATATATTAAAGTATGTCTAATTAAAGAAATAGTCATTAGCTTTTCTAATGGATCCTCTTTAAAAGCACAATTATTCTTTGTGATATTAAATATACTTCATAGGTTTTGTATATCTAGTGCATATGAATATTTTTCATTGGAAATTATGAGCCAATATGTAATAAGATAAAATAACTCTTTTTAAAAGTAAACCAGTTAATGGCCTAAGTATGTCCTTGAAGGGTGTGGACATAAAATTCACACTTCTTTATGTTGTCATTTTGTTTGTCTGTGAGACCACTGTTTATTTTGTTTTGTTTATGGATAGATTTGCTATCCCAAGTTGTTTCCTGAATCATCTTGTCAATCATTCCAGGGTGCAAATTATACGTAAAATACTTGTTGTTTGTATCCAGTACGTGAAAACTTAGCTTTTGGCATGGACTCCCCAGTCAGTGCATGGGTTGGTTTCTTCTTCCTGGGATAATTCTTTACGCCAGTTTGTTAACATTTGAAACCTATGTGTTGAATATTCCCTGCTATTGAATGCAATGTAGGAGGCAGTGAGTAGCAAGAAGGGAATTGTGCTGTACTTACAGTTGCATTTGAATCCACCACTGCAATCTTCTTGACTCAAGTATCTTCCTTTACTGAAAGGAGTCATTCCTTGCCACCCCAAGTCAGCAGTATAGCACTCATGTCCTTTCCTCCTCAGAAATGAGGCTTATGAGTCCAGTTAGCCTGACTGGTATATTTTGCTTCTGGGAGTATTGTCAGTGAAATAGAGCAAGGGCTTATCTCTTCCACTTACTCTTGATGAGGAGCCTCTGTCTTCAGGGTTGTGACACACAGCAGTGGAATGGAGGGGGGAACACCAAGACATTCCTGCCTGCATTTTCCTTTCCAAGAATATCCTGCAACCTGCTACATGTGGCCAGTGGAAATCTTTCCTGCCTTCTAACACCTAGTGATACAAAATAATAGCAAAGGAACCCGTAATTTAGGAGAATGGAGCAAAACATCTCCAGCTACCCCTTTTTGCCTGGCTCTTGATCTCTGAGGAATTACCTTGGTGTTTGAGAGAAGATGATGTTAGAAATATTAGAGATGGCTTATCATCTCCTATTCTATTCATGTCAGTTCTCATTTATTTGGAACAACATACTCTCTGAAACAAGAGAAGGTCCTTATTGGTGCTTTAGTGTACAGCCCCAAATCACACCACCAAGTTATTATTCATGTTCTCAGTTGTTTTACAAATGTTGTACAGACTTCACTCCATAAAAACTTAGTGTAGCTAAGTCTGGTTAGCTGGGCAATATACACCACCATGTAGGTATGCTTGTGCGCTTGTGTAAGTCCAATTAATAATATAGATTCAATATTTAAAGAGAGACAGACTCTAAAGATGAAGAGTGAAAAATAGTTGGAATAAACTTACTTTGTTCCATATGTGAGTGTGGTGTTTTAAGTTTGCGGGAGAGTTCTATTCGTTTGGCTTGGTTTTATTTGTATGTTAAATTTCTTATTAAAAACAGTGAATAATGAAAATGAACCAGCATAAATAAAATGCGTTTTATTGTTAAACAGATGAAGCTGATTAAGGTACACTCAAAATTGGCAAATTTTTGCTATCAGAATTTTATTCAAACCGGTGCAGCTGTAAAAGCTGAAGGTCTTTCCTAACTGTAGCAGGCATACAGTATAGTAACCTACAGTCTGGAAAGATTGAGACTGAAATAAATGTGTAAATGTATAAATTCTGTAGAGATTAGTCTGAGGCATTTCTATTGTAAGAAGAGTTTGCTGGTAAGTGTCAAAGTTTCTGAAGTGCCACTTAGGAACTGGAAAATCCTACTTGTGTTCAGATATATATACCTACATCAAATGAAATTGTACATAAACATGAATATGTAAGCATTGTTTATTATATCTCAGCCATTCCTGTTTCTGCATGTGATAATTTATCTGAAATGTTTTTAGGGTGATATAGCTTACAAGCTAATAACAGTAGGGTGAAGGAAAGCTTTGGATTGAAAAATTTAAAACCCCCTATACAAATAGGGAAAATATTAGCAATATGCTCAAATACACATCAATCCCAAGAGACACCTTAGGACATACTTCAGTTTAAAAGGGGCTTATGTTCTTGTGCTTAATGGGAGAAAGATTTCTTAGTAAGGAGTAAAATCAGCTGCTGTATTGTGTGAAGTTAGTGCAATTAAAGAAACATTTCTCAGTAGATAAGTCTTGGGATAATATCTTCCACGGAAGTGAGTAACCAAGTAGATTTCTGCTAAACTTTGGGAGTGCAATTCTGTCTTCACCTCTTTAGCTGTAATAGTTATTCTTTCTATGTCTGTCTTGTCAG
Source organism: Loriculus beryllinus (assembly GCA_039877255.1). NCBI lineage: Eukaryota > Metazoa > Chordata > Aves > Psittaciformes > Psittacidae > Loriculus > Loriculus beryllinus. Next base: position 10,182 of record JBCJKH010032013.1, read on the forward strand.
AGAGAAGGTTAAAGAAATCGTGAAATGCCAGGTTAGATTTATGTGGCCTTGTTCAACAACATGCAAGGTACAGCTTTACTATCAATTGTGTAGCTAACTTCAGTGCTGACAGATGTGCTTTCAAAGGCAAAAAAAAAGCATCAAGAATTTATTGTTGCTTCAGGAAATTAACACAGTTATCAGAAAAGAGTTGCAAACGGAAATTTGGAACCTTTTGTGATAATAATGCAGAAACTATGTAGTTCTGCAATGCTCACAGGCACATGCTTAGTGTTAGAAATGCAGGTCTTATTGCTGAAAATAAAACTGCCTCTTCAGATTAGAAGTCTGGACTAAGAAACTTAATTTTGAGCGGAGCTTTTTCTTTTTTTTTTTTGACATTTGGTTTGATTTTTGTGGGTGTTTTTTTGTCTGGGTTTTTTTTTTTGTGGTTTTTTTTTTTCTTTTTTTTTAAGGAAATAAAGTCTGGTTTAGCCTTTTTTGTAAACATGTCTTCTACACTGAAAACATTAATATATTAAGAATAAGAAGTTTAATTTTCTCTTGATTATAGATTCCTGTTTCCAAATTATGAATTGCACATGAATGGAGTATGAAGGATGCATGTTAGAAAATCTGAAGTAACCATGTAGTCATGAAAATGCTCTCAGTTTTTCAAATAACTTGTTTTAAAACAGCAGAAGCTATGCTTTGGATTTGAAATTTATTTGTGTACCTCTACTTACCCCTAACCTTCCTTCTCACACGACTCTCTCCCAGGTATGGATTTAGATGATTTTACAGACGCAGTGTGGTTGAGGGTTGTAAGGGACAGACCTTTGAATGTCATCTTGTCCAACCCATCCTGCTCAGGCAGGGCTACCAAAAGCCAGTGGCACAGGACTGTATCCAGATGGCTTTTGAATATCTCCAAGGATGGAGAATCCGAAACCACCCTTGGCAGCTTGGGCCAGTCCTTAGTGGCTCTGCCATGAAAAGGTGCTTCCTGATGTTCAGAGCATTTCTGTTGGTGCCCTTGCCCTGTCACTGGGCACCACTGGAAAGAGTCTGACCTCTTTGCACCCTCTCTTCAGGTATTTATATACATTGGTAAGTCTCCTGCAACTCTTTTTTCCCCCATGCTAAACAGTCCCAGCTTTCTCAGCCTTTCCTCATGTGTGAGATGCTCCAATGCCTTCATCTTCTTAGTTGACCCCTTGCTAGACTTTATCCAGTAGCTCCATATCTTGAACTTGTATGTTCTTCACTGTACATACACATCATACACATCTCCTTCATGATAAACTCTGGTCACAATGCTCCTTGCAAACTGCTACCAGGTAAAAGCCTAGCTATTAACTAAGCTTATTGCTACTGGGCAGCTAAGACCGTCATACAAATTAAATCAGTGGATACACATACAATGTGGAGGAATTAAATACCTGAGATACCTGTGGTGTTGGAAGGAAATTAGATCAATAATAAGCATAGCTTGGGTTTTTAACTTGCATTTCAGTTTTGCATTTTCTTCCTGTAACTCATTTACTTTTTTTTTCCTTGAAATTTCCCATCTATTGGGCTTTAAGAATCTGTGGACCAGGACTGTCCTTTGTTACAACTTGCATTCATTTACAAGAGTGGTACCTTATCCTTCTGAGGCTCTTCAGTATCACTGTACCACCTTCCTTTCAGTGTCAGGCAACATATTTGAGGGTTTCCCAGTACTAAAATGGCTACTTGAGCTTTCAGATTTTGTGTGCTTATCTGAACTAATCTTCTATTCCTTTGAAGAGTGCCCATTTCTAATATTAGTCCAAATAATGAATTATTTCAGAGCTAAGAATTACTAATGAGTGTATTAAATAATTTGCTCTCTTACTAAGCTTCTTAAGTGGAGGAAGGCTGAAGAATCCTTCTGCACTAACTTTTCATATCTCTACATTAGAATATGGTCATAGAAACATAGCAAAATTAGATACAGAATAACTTTTTGCTCTTGATTCTAACAAGTGCTTCAAATACAGTCCTCTTCTGCAGGAAAAAGTAACTAAAATCAATCCAGGCAGTAGGTATTCCAGTTATATTTTTCAAAATGCATGATGTGATTTTGTGTGTCATTCAATTTCAAAGTCACACGAAAATGTGACTTTATTAATAAAGTGAGGATTTCAAGAGACAGTATCTATTCTGAAATTAAAATATTAGAACAGATATTGAATGGCCTTAAAATTATGTTATTCTAGTGTCGCAATATGCTATTAAATTTCCTTTTTCCTTCTAAAGTAGTTGGAAGACAAACTGGTAATGACTAGAATTTCTCCTTTCTCATTAACACAGACTATATTGCTATTAAACCCACAAGCATTTAAAATAAGTAGCAAAATAACACTCGCCGTGTTTGTAATATTGAACAATAAACATTAATGTAAATAAAAACTATAGTACAATGAAAGCAGTGTGAAAACTGATTTCTGCGGCAAACCACTGAGGCAAACTAGAAAATTCATTAATCAGCTCCATATAGCATATTAAACATGCAAAACAAATTCAAAGGCAATGCTTTAACTTGAGTTACACTGTGGTTCAGATCATTAATGGGTATCTACTCTGTATTTTGAATCGACTAACTTAGCAAGTAGAAAGCAAAGCAATCATAAACCCATTCAAATGGAAGACAATTTAAATAGAAACAGGGTGATATTAATTGGGAGCAGTTTAAAAACATTTAACCAGATGCCCCCAGATTCCCAGTTCGATAATAGGAAAGGAAAGACATGCTGTGTAAAAATGAAACTTGTTTGTAGAGGAAATAAAACTTATAAAACAAATCCTAGAGAAGAGGACTAAAAAGACAGAGTAACTTGATAGGAACCCGTATCTTTATAAGCTGGTAATTTCATTTAGAACCTAAGAATTGTAGGAAAAATAGCAGAAATAAATTGAAAAAGGCCCTTAGTGACTAGTGAAGCCAAGGCCAGCATCTTATTTTCTAATATATAATAGCAGAATGCTATATATAATAGCAGAATGGTAAAGAGGAATGGTAAAGTTTCTAAATGATCCGATGTTTTTTGTCTTGCTATATTTACAGTAACTGTTATTGATAACACCTTAATATTAGTTTCTTGGTGTAAACCTTTCAAAATTCCAGAATATATCACTTAAGGACATATGGGGCTGCAGTACAGGGTGACACATTTTCTGTCATTATTCTGATAATTGTGGAAACCCAAAATTAATTCTGTTTTGTCAAATTTTCCAAGAAGTTTTCTTTAGAATCTGTAGTATAAGTTGTGCTTGCTTGTTTTTCTGGGAAATCTTGAGAGACAGAAAGAGCAGTGGAGTTGTCAAATGTTTTGGAAAGGTAGACAGAAAAGAGGAATTGTTGAGCTAGAAAAGGTCACATTTGGACAGATTCAGTTTGAGATGTTAAGACTGCTTCTAAAACACAAAGTCTGAGAGGAAGAAGGGGAAAACTCAAAGGCAAACAAACACCCCTGGAGATCATTCTTACAAGTCTTAATCTGAGCTACAGAAGAAGTAATGATGAAAGGAAGCCATTTTCATACCTATATTACAGTGCAGGTAGCAGAAGTAAGAACTGTCCTGCTGCTTAAAAATAAGAATTGCCTTTGAAACCCTAATGATCATTTTATTTGGGAAAACAAGTTGGAGAAACTTTGTATTAAAAAAGCTCCCACACTCCTTTCTAGCCAGTCCAAAATCTTTTCAGTATCAATGTAAAAAGGTTAAATAACCACTTTTGAAACTTTATAATTAATTTGTAACTTTGAAATTCATAGCCATTCTAATTCAGATTGTACTCCTAGTTGTCATGACTGCTGTCCATTCTCTGAGAAAGTAGTGGGGCAAGTTGCATTACCCTGGTTACAGTCAATTGGCGCTCAAGCTTTCTACAGCAGTAAACTTTTTGTAAAGATTTTCCTGGGGGATGAACCTATCATAGTATTTAATCTAGGGATGTGCATGGCATGCTCTCTCTCTTATTGCTGGAGTTAAAAATACTGATTTCTGTGGGGGTGGATTCAATACTTTTATCAGCATTTGAATAATGAAAGCAATCACTGTCAGAAGTGCTTGCTTTATGTATTTTTTTTACTCTTGCTACTGAATCAGATACAAGTGTTTTGATTTTATAGACTTGTAGCATATAAAATCAGATGCCAGAATCTCTGCGTGTGCTTGTACATTGTGCCTATTCAGTCTTGACTGTTGTTTGTGTTTCCAACCTTATACAGTTGTTGACATAAAATTAAAAATTACATCTTCTAATTTTTTTTTTCAAAAATATGTATCTTCTATGCTGTGATTTCATGGTAAGGTAACAAGTATGAGGCTGTGGGTGTCGATCTTACAAATCAAAGAATTTACAACATCCAGATAAAGCTTGTAGCTTTAGCTAGTAGGTGAAATAGGCCACTGCTTAGAGTCTAAGAGGTGTTGCTGGAAATTACTGAGTGTGGCCCCTGGTTTAGGCTCATTGAGTCAGACAGTACCTGAGAGTCCTTACTACCTATCACACAGTAGGCGCATGAGTAGACAAGATCAAGCACTTCTGTCATGAAGATATAGGTGAAGCTGACTGCTGCCAGTACCAGGTCTCTTACGCCCACCAGCCTTTATCCTCACAGAAACAAGCATAGCTTTCCAAAGCCTTTCTAGATCCCTCCCTGACTTTCTAGACTATTTCTGTTCTCAGGTTGCTCCTCCTCTCCTTCCTCACTCAGATCATAGCAACAGTGATATAAGATAAGATGCAAGATTGGTGCAAGGAAAAGAAAGACCCATTGTGTGTGGGGATGGAGAGGAGAGACTGGAGTTGCAAAATGATGCTAGAGGTAGAGATGGACTTGCCAACAGAGAAAGGTAGGCAGGAAAGTCTCAGGGTAGGTCAGCTGGACCCAGTCTTTACTGGTGCTTTTGTTTCTAAACACAATTGTGTATTTGTCTTTGTTGGTTTTATTTTTTTGTTGTTGTTGTTTGTTTTATCATTTAACAACTTGATTACTTCTATTTGTTGTTTGTATATCATCTTGAATGGTTTTCTCTGGGGAAGAGTCCTCACAATATCTTAAGTGGGTTGTTTTTAAAAGCTGTATTGTTTTCAGGCTATGTGTGAGTAACTCCTTCTTGACATATTTACCTTGATAAACAAGCTTTTTTTGAGTTCTGCAGGATATTTCCCAGTAGAGCAGACAAGAACTCAGATGTTCCCTGAAGATTGTGTTTTTTAATGTCAACTTCTCTTCAGCTATCTATCTTCATTTATGAATAAATCAGGGGGCACATTTTTTACATCATTATCTACCTAAAATCATGGTTTGGTAATACCAACTTCGGGACTTTGAGTATTGTTTCAAGCTGATGAATGCGATAGCTTTAATTCTAAAGAGCAAATTCAAGCATACTTTTCATAAGACAAGTAGTCTTGATGAAAGATATAATATTGCCTCAAATGGAGACTACTTTAGAATAGTATAAAACTGATAATAAGCACGTTAATAACACTCCAATATCCTTAGAGGGGAATAAAAAAAAAAGTCTATAGAGCTGGTGACTATCCTAAATAGAATGAAGCTCACCTATTAATTGCTCTGTCAAGTGGGCCAGTCCTTCATCTGGGTCACTCAGGGATTAAAGAAAACCAGAGCATTATGTCTGTGCTGTTTTCCCCTATGTGCCATGTAGATGCTCAGCTTGCAGGGTTTTCACACCTGATATCTGATGCAGGAGGGTAAAGGTGGCAAAGCAATTAAGAGAACAATCTTGCCCTGAAGACCGTGCGTTAGAGATGAGAGCCTTCTGCAGATTGTAATACATTTTGGCCAACAGTGGGAGAAGAACTCTGTGGCTTCCTCCATGTAGAGAAATGGCTCTCAATATTAGAACATCATCTTGTTTAATTTATATTATGGTCTTCCAAACTGTGCCTGTTAATGGGGAAGGACAGCTAGAGGATAAAAGAGAGGAAAGAAAGGGATAAAGAGAGAGTGGGTTGCTGGAGGCCTAAGGGTCATGTTTTCTGGATATTCTTTTTTCTAGAAGTTTTCAATTTGTTTGTTCAGTCTGGTTTTGTACATTTTAATTCTGAGTCTATTGTATCTTGCCTGGTGGTGGTAATAAAGCAGCTCTGCCTTTACTGAGGGAGTGATGCAGGAATCACTGTCTGGGGCAGGGGCATGGCAGGGCAATGAAAGAGGAAATGAAAAAGTAATGGCATTTCTAAGGAGAGCACTGTACATTACATTCTTGTCTGAGATCTGGGAAACGAGTGTTTAGGATGGACAGCACTGAGTAGAGTGTCCACACTGTAAATTGTGGAAAGAGTTACACTAACGTCCTAACAGCGTGGTTCCTGAGAAATGCTGTTGATCCTTTTCTAAATACTGGTTCTCCAGTTTCTGTTCTGTGGATGTAATTTTTCTTTAAATAAATAAAAAAAGCTGGGGTTTGTGGGGTTTTTTTATTATTATTTGTTGTTTGCTTGATTGTTTGGTTTCTGTTTGTTGCCTGGTGTTTTTGTGGGGGGCCTTGTTTTTTTTTTTTTTTTTTTTTGTAAGGGTATACACTTACTTGCTACCAAACATTTTATCTTCTTCTTCCATATATATTCTTTGTGGTCTTCTTTTGAGTGTGTTTGATAATTGGTAAAACTGTTGAAAGTGAGCCTCATTTATTATTAGTTTTGCTTTGCCCATTAGATCATATTTCATGCCAAAATTATTGTTCTTTGTAATTAGATGTTTTGTTAACTCACAATAAAAGATTTCACAGTTAATGCTTCAGGCATTCTTTGCTGCTTCGACAGTGAACACTGATTAACCATCCAGATATGTCACCATTTACAGAGACAGAACGGAAAACAAAGTGATCTCTGTAGGCGAAAATGGATAGGCCCTAACTAGTGTCTCTCTTGTGCATAATTGCAGGAGTGGGTTTGCCACCCAGGTCCAGCAAAGCAAGGACCTTGGTTGACTGATCATGAATGGAAGGCTGCAGAGAGGAGGAAGCTTCACAAACCTATGTTCAGGAGAGCAATTTCTCTCTCTATTGTAGATGGGCTTCTTAACTAAATGTTAGCTTAAATAGATCACTGCAACTTGATAGGAGTAAGACAATATAATTGTCAGGCATACAATATGGTCTTTCATTTTTGTCTTCAACTATTGTGCTTACGAAGGTATGAGAGCTAAAATGTTGAAGTTTAAACATAATATAACAGTGTTGGTATTTTGTCACGTATTCTTCTGAGCATTTGAACAAAACTATGAAGAGTAATTTGCTTAATAGCTATGTGCAAAGCATAAAACTATTTTAGTTCTCATTTACTGTTTCATCTCTATAAGCCTTTTTTTTTTCTGCTATTCCACCTATGTGTTTTGTATAGGAGGCTTGAGACTGGTGAAGAAGAGCAGGGAGGCAATGCTGAGGAGACCAAAGGCATCCCTTCCTTTTCTTCCTTTATCAGCAGAAGAGACCTGGAATCTGATTTGTTCTGTGCCTATCTTGTATTTTTTCAGATATTCTGAGTCTGGAATAAACTTTGCATTGTTTTGAATGCTCTGAGCAGGGGCAGATTAGCTGCTGCATCATAATGTGAAGTTTTGCAGCCCCAGGGCACTCTTATATGCTCAATAGTTTTTTGTCTGTAAAATTGCCAGAGTAGATGTTAAATACTGGACTTTCCGCTGTTGACATATATGAGGACAAGCTTCTATGTTAGTGATACAGCAGCTGTGTAACAGCCAGGGTATTCTCGGCAGTCTTTCTGCAATACATTTATTTCATTTGCTGCAACAGGGATACTCAGCATAGCACACCCTTGCACAAGGTCTGCTAAAGGAAGAGCACTAGTGCTATTTCTTGTGCTTCATGACATGCAAAAAACAGGTGTGTGAAACTTGGATTGCAGTTTCACATGCCACCTCACGGCCCTTCCTCTTCCAGCAACAGTCTGCTTTCACTTGTCTTTCAGGCTCTGCTTTAAGCACTTGTGCCAATGTTTTGTAAGCATCCAGCATTCAGCTGTTCTCTGAACTGATCCTTGAGTGATTTTGATTGACTGTACTTTGGTACTACACTTATTTAGGATTGAGGTAACTTGTACGGAGTTCAATCTATCAGAGCAGCTTTGAAAAAAGGAAGATTTAATCCAGGATGCTCAAGAATAATCTTCTTTAGTAGCTCTTTTTGTTCCTAAGGCCACTGAGTGTTTTAATTACAGTAGAAATTAGTTTTAGCTGGGTTTGATATGTTAAGCTGGGTACCAGCCATGCTAAATTGGCCCTGTATGGGTAGTTACTATGTTCCCTGGAGTTCAAGAAAGTAGCACAAGGGCTCTAGAGTCAACTTTGTCTTAGTCACTTTGATTTAGCACAGGATTATACATGATATGGATTACTTCATTTCAAGATGCAAGATGGCTTTCAGTGGAACCAACTCGTGAGTCTACAGCAAAGCACAATTAATTCCTATCTATACAGCACCCAGAGCTTATGGAGAGGGCGTGTATAGTCTGTGCCGTATTGAGACTGTCTCTCACAGAGCTATATCTTTTAGTGGAACTTGCTATTAAAACGTAATTCTATGGTCACACTATTATGATGCTGCCCTATAAGGTCTAAACTTCAGAAAATTGCCTTCATTGTAACATCAAGATAAGTAAAATTATTTTCCTGTAATAGATACTTAACTGCATTTGAATGAAAATTTTCTCAGACTTTAACTAACAGTGCCAAATAGATTAATTTCAAATGGCTCTACTATCACATAACACATTCTAAACTGTAAGTTCATGGACAAAAAGAGGAGGCAGATAAACTGTAAGGAAATACCGATGGGCTGTGGCCAATGGTATGAGGTTCAACAAGGCAAAGTTGTGGGTCCTGCACTTGGGCCACAAC
>JBCJKH010032014.1:0-31865 GCA_039877255.1 Loriculus beryllinus
CACATGGACAGTGACAGGTTGACCAGTTCAGGGCTGTGTGTCTGCAGTAAAGACCATGCCGTGCTAACCTTTGTGGGGTTTCTTGCAGTGTTCAGACTGGGAAACATGGTACATGCCTTGGTAGCAGCCAGAAGAACTACACAGCTGCCAGATGTGGTTCCTCGCTTCTGCCTTACAGCCTCCAACCTGACCCGAGCCCTCTACTTTGTGTGTGATGCAGTGCTGTGGTTGAACAGTGTGGGGCTCCAACCTGATATTGATAAGCCAAAGTGGCGGAATTGGGCTACCAAGTGCTACTATATTTCGCTCTTGATGAATCTAGGCAGGGACTGGTATGAGATCTCCTGGAGGCTGGAACAAGCTATACAGGAAGAAAAGATAAAGGAGAACTCGTGCTGGGACAAACACAGTCAGGAACTTAACGGTGTGAAAAGTGATGGTGTGCATGGTTTTCTCCTCCTGCTGTTTCAGATATTGAAGAAACATCCTCCTTTGCTGCTGGACTTGGTGAAGAATTTCTGTGATCTCTCGGGTCCTTTGGATACGCTAGGGATCTACAAGACCAACCCAGGAGTGATTGGTTTTTGTGGTGTCCTCTCCTCCCTGGTGGGGATCCTCACATTAGCAAGCCCACATCTGAAGCTGAAACAGTGACATAAAAGGAGGTGTATAGGATACAGCAAGCCAATGCCTTTGGTCATCTGATAGGTTTTTATCCTTCATATGGCACTTTCAAAATGGACGTGTCTCACAGTAACCTCAAGATCAATTTTGTCCTCTGAATAAGTGATTTCTACCCTTTATTCTTCCCTGTGTCTTTGCAGATGAGTTTGGTGCCATGACACACTCCCTGATGGAGTAAGTGGAGATGGGAGAAGGTATAAACAGGACTTGGAACATGGCTGCTAGATAAGGGAATATTGATGTTCCTGTATTTTAATACAGGGTTGTGAAATAGCTGCTTAGACAGCTGCAATAGGTATATGACTCATAACTAATTGTGTTTACACTGGAAGGCTGGAATTCCCTGATCAAAGGTCCCTGCAGTCAGATTTTCTATAGTGGGCTCAGGCAAGTTAGGAGCTGTACCATGAGTACAGGTGTTCTCATGGGTTTGGGTTGATGGATCCTTCTGTCTGTAGGTAGTGGTTTGAATGCAGTGATGGTAACTCAAGAGTGCTATGATCTCTGTCACATGCACTGATGACACTGGATCTGTAGTCTAGTGAGTGCCAGTGTCCCAAGAAATTAGCCCTGTGTTCTTCTCCTTCAGTGATGTGAGCCAAGGACCATTGGCCACCAGCTCTGACTTCTCCAGCAGCCGATGGCTGTGGGTTTTGGTGAAGGACCCATGAGAGAAGCTTGTCTGAGTGCTGATGATGCTGTGATTTGTCCAAAGCTGTGAATCTGAAACCACTCACAAGCACTAAATATCCTAATACACGCACCTTAACTCCCAAACCTCTGTGATTGCAAGTGCAACAATTTTCCATTAATCATATTGTGATAAGGAGCTTGTTTTGCTGTTTTATGTGAAAAGTCCCAGTATAATGAGCTTTGGAGCATGCAGTTGAAGAGTTGAGCCTGGCTCAGAGCTTGTTGAGTCAAGAAAACTGCAAGGGAGTGTTTCTAGTTGTGTAAGCTCCCAGAGGGAAGGGAGTGGAGTTGGTTGTGATAGTACCAAAATCCCCTGTGAGAGTTGAAGCTTTTAACTGGATTTGGGTATTCATGGGTTAGATTTTCCTCTCTGGTCCTCCCTCCCCTCCTCTCTCATGGCCACAAGGTTTATTGTGTTACCCCCCTGGTTGAATGGGTTCTACCATTTAAAATGCCTTATGCTTGCCCTGCAACTGCATTATTATTCATTACTTCCCTCACTGGAAGTGGTTGCCTGGCAGCATCATCTGGGTTAAAAGACAAATGCTGTGTCCAGCTATCTAATGTGGTATGAAGTGTTTGTTTCTCCTGACTTTGCAGATACCAGTTCTGATACCATATGAGGGAAATCTGCACATTATCTAGGAGATAAAATGGTCACTATTCTTCATCAGTTAGGTCTGTGTGTTCTGCTACTCTGTGGTACGAGGACTCCTTGTTTAACCTGTCAGGAGATGTGCACAGAAGCTACTCTAACCTGGACCAAGGTACTTTATTATTTGTCATGCTGTCTGAAAACAGAAATTAAAAGGTGCTGGTCCCTTTTATTAAAAAGCAAAAGCTCTGGAATTGAGTAGGCACAGTAGAGCAGAGCCCAGTTAAATCATTGTGGTCAGACTTGGAATTACTTCCAGTTTGAATCTGAAGTGTCAGCCTGCCAGTAAAGTGTTCTAAAAACGGAAGTTGCTGGGCAGGATAAGTGTGCCTGAAGACCAGATATGGCCTGCAGCAGCTCTTCTTTTTAGTATGGAAGCGAATACCATTAAAAGCAGAGCGTGCTGGCAGTTCAGACTGTAGTGGAGCATTGTGTATGGGATATGTTGTCTTCAAGGGCTTCCTCTCCTTTATAACAATGCAATATTTTTTGCTGCTTTGCTCCTTTTGCCTTTCAGCTCCCAGCAATGTGGAGCCCATCCCTCCTTTGGTCAGATTTGATCGTTATCCCAGTGAGTAGCAACCCCTGTGAGGAAGGAAGAGGAGTTTTGATGATCTGAAGCAGAGGTTTGGCCACCTTTTGTCTACAGAATTTCATCTTCTTGCAAAAAAATAATGTATTTTGAATTCCTCTCAGGGAGCTCTGACACAAACCACTTCTTTCACTGGTTTGTGAACTCATTTCTCTTTTTCTCTTGTACTTTACCTGTAGGTAAAGGGAAATTGGTACTGAATAGTGCTGTGGCCCCATGGCAGCTACACCTCCTTGTGCCCTGCAGAGGGAGAAGGGTGTTTTTTCCCCTGTGCCAGGCAAACACTGTGCAGAGCCCTGAGCCAGGCTTTGATGTTTCTCCCGTAGGGGCTGGCTTGCACTGACAAGTACAGATTTAATGTGGGAGATGGGGCAGGGAGTTTTCAGCCTCACCTGTCCCATTCTTCATGGCGTGGGTTGGAACATGCAGGAGTAACTCTCTTTACTGGATGTTAAGCACTAAAAGTTGCCTTCTGCTCCCTAGCTGGAGGGTAGCAATTTGACGTACTTTAACATAATGTGACTGAAGCCATAGAATCACAATCATGTGGAGAAAATCCTTTTAGTGCCTTATTTTTGTATCTAATACAGCAGTTGGAATAAGGACAGCTGTTTGAACACAAGCAATAAACTGAGATGAGCCTGACACTGTGTCTGTGTGTGTAACTTATATGGTGGTGTAAAGTGATGGAAGGAGGAATCCTCCCTCAATCTCTGAACTTTATAGGGGATGATACTGCCTATAGTTTCACCTGGGTTATAAAGCTGTCTTTTTGCCATAGCAACGTGGCAGCCAGATTCTTCAGACTAATTCACAAATCCCCACTTCATTTGCAGAAACATGAAGCAGTAACTACAGGAGCACCAGGTAAAACTGCATATATGAAATGCCCTGAAACAAAGTGCCATCAGTTGCCCTTGAGTACCAGCAGTGAGAGCTGGAACCTTGTGCTCAGCTACAGTGAAAGGAACAGCTGCACCTGCATTTTAGTATCTGATAAACAGCTTTCCATTGGGGTGGATCTGCAGTTGTTTAACACCAAATGCCTGTTCAGGGCAGGGAGTGAAGGGTGACATCTCCAGATGAGGTGGTGAGGGATGGAGCCAGGGTAACATTAAAACTCTTATTATTAAAGCTCTTATTCCCTGCAGTAAGAGTCTTGCAAACTTGGAAGCTCCAAAATGTCAGTTCCTGAACAATGCACAAAGCATGGCATTCAGCAGTGTTTGAGCAAACGTTTCCTTCTGAGTTACTGATCTCTTACACACTGTGTGATGGAAACAGTTGGCAGGAGAGTGGCCTTTGTGAGATGCGCAAAGTAATCTACTTAACAGACAAGGCCTTCCTAATGTTACTACCGTGCTTGGTGTGGTATCTCAAGACATGAGTGAGCCATTTGGGATTCCCAGATGAGCAGCAAGAATGATCAAAGGTCTAAAACCCAACATTTCCAGGGAGGGACCAAATGAACCAGTTCTGTAGAGGAAAGGTGACTGTGGGAGGGTGTGAGAAGGCTTCAAGTGTCTAAAAGGGTGTCAAGAAGAAAGCAACAAATTGGTCTTTAAGTCCATCCAGGAGGCAATACATTCATATTGCAGCAAGGGAGAATTAAGTCACACTTCTTTTTGAACTGAAAATACAATAAAAGACTAAATGGATTGCCCAGGAAGGGAGTCCTGAAGAAGAAACTGGACAGACATCTGCCAGCAGTGGTTTAGAGGGTGCCAGTCCTGCCATAGGGCATGGAAATGAATTAATTACCCCTCCAGACCCAAGAGTAAAGATACCTTGCAGGTCTGTGGGGATCTGGCCATAGCATAAAACTGGGTATGGAGCAGACTGCAGAGACCAGGGTATAAAACAGCTTCCCTGCACCCAGGTGATGCCTTGAGCTCTCGCTATTGCCTGCAGAAACAGAAGGTGTTTCGAGGTGGAGGTGGTGGTACCTTTGCACTGCACAGCCTCTGCCCTGGAGGAAGGAGAGGGGATGAGCAAAGGCATTAGTAGGGCAAAGGCTGCGTTGATGCCGGCTCCAGCCAAGCAGAGGGAAGGTTGGCATGCCCCCTGCACTGTGAGCAAGGCCAGCAGGGATGGAAAAAGTCCCAGTGCCAAGAGAGCAAACATTTGCTGCCCTTTGTCCCCCTGTCTGGAGAGCAGTGACTGCTGAGCTGGAGACAGCCCAGGACATCCACTCACCTCTGTGCCCAGCTTGGCAGAGCCCTGGGCTGGAGGCAAACTTGAGGCTGTCCGGGAGGAAAGGAGGTATTTTCGTCCCATGCATTGGAAATGTCCCTCCTTCATGTACAAGGGAGCCGTGGAGCTGTGTTGGGTGCATGCCTCTGTGTCCTGCACAGGAGGCGTTCAAGGACTTGGCTCTGCTGCCTGGGCCTCCCCGATGCTGAGCAGTATGCCAAGGGTCTTCCTGCCTCATGGTGGTTGGTCCAGGACACAGAGCAGCCTGGTGTCAGCCTTAGATCATCTGCACTGATCCCCTTGGCAGGGAGCAGCAGCAGTGGGAGCGTTGCAGCAGGTCAAAGGGAGCAGTTGTTCCTCTCTTTGAAGCACATCTGGGGATCCATCTCCTGTTTTGGCCCCATCAGCACAGGGGAGGTGTTGACTCCAGCAGAGGATCACTGTGAGGGTAAGGCATTAGGGGCGCAGAGCACATGCTGAACCAGCACAGGCTGGAGCCCAAGCTCTGCTCAGAGGTGCACAGGGCCAGGGTAAGAGATGGCAGGCACAAACTGCAACAGAGGAAATTCCATCCAGATATAAGGAAAAATTAGTATTGTTACCACAGGAGCTGGGCCCCAGAGAGATGGGGATCTTATCCTCGGAGACTTCAAGACTGGACAAGACCTTGAGCAGCCTGGTCTAGCTTTGAACAAGAGCTGAATGAGATGGCCTCCACTTCCAACCTGATTTTTAGCTCCATTTATATCTACTCCAAGCACCTGCAGTTTTCCTAATGCAGTGTCTGACCCAGCATCCAGCTAAAAGCCTTCTCACCAAAACCCTTAACGAATTCTGTTCCTTGGACTTGCCCAAACCAGACTGATCTATGCAGGATGTGTCCCCCAGATCCACCTTCTGCTCCCTGGGCTTAGTAAACTCTCCTGGGGTGAAACTACATTCTTGGTCTGCGTCGCATTTCCCAAGAGGGTAGGATCCTGGTCCACCATAGGGCATAAGAGGGGCTACAGAAACACAGGAAGGGTTTAACCTCGGTGGAAACCCTGCCTGACTCTTCACCTTCTCCCTGGCTGCTCATCTGTTGCTTTTGAGGTGATGAGGTCCAAGAGCAGCTTCTTCTCATCTTCTCTTGATGGAGCTGCATTAAACCCTGGTGCATCCCAGCCGGGCCCCAGCGTTGCAGGGAAGACAACAAAGGGGATTTTCTGCCATCATTTGTTCCGAATTACAGTGATTTCATGGAGCTCTTTGGCCACTTTCCACTGCAACGCTCCAGCTCCCAAACCCCACGCAACCGGGAGGTGGGGCCTGGTGGTGGTAGTGGCTGGGGCACTGTGCATCACTCTCAGAGGACCAGGGTGAAGGGACGGTGCAGCCAGCACCCTCTGCTCCTGCTCTGCTGGGGACGGGCTGCCCCTCGGTGAGTAGCGTGTCCCACCAGGACAGCTTCATTGGGATGGGGGGCTCAGCTGCTATCCCTAAACCTCCTGAATGGCATCTGCTGCTAAGGAAAGGGAATCCATGGCCGGGAGCTGGAGCTGTGCTTTGTGCTGGCACCCACCGGGAGCATTGGACGTGGGTGTTTTGCAGTGATTTTGCCCACTGGATGGAGCTGGGGCTGCACAGGGATAAGCAGTGGCATTGTGAGCGGCAGAGCTGCAGATGTACAGGAGGAGGATGTACAGTCACGTCACCACATCCCTACCTGCAGCTCCTCTCTCTGCCTTGCCCGTTCCCAGCCTGCATCTCCCAGCCTCCATGCACATCTGTTAGCACTCCGGTTGCTCTGAGCTTGCTTTACAGCACTGACGTTTATCCTGCCGGTAGCTCCTCCACACTAGATGCCTCTCAACTAATACTTTTCATCTTTTGGGCGTTAAGACACACGAGCAGGGCAGGGCTGTGTGCAGACCTTGGTTTTGCAGCTGAACTGGTAACAAGTCAAGCATTAGGCAATGTCGCATCCGTTGCACCCATGGGAGATGCCTCAGCCCGGCTCCCGGCCCTGCCATGCTCGGGGAGGGTGCAGGAGCGACTGGGGGAAGCCCAGCCCCAGTCCTGCCCTCACAGCGGGGTCTGAGGCCCTCGGCTTTGCTTTGCAGGTGTGTGAGTCAGGATGACAGCCAAGAGGAACCAGACTCTGCAGAATGGAAGTGCCAAGGTGGGTGCGGGAAGAGAGGGGAGGGCAGAGGGTGCTGGGCAGCACGTACCAGCTTGGCCAGCTTGGTGAATACAAGTCACGTCTCACGCTGTCCCGTGTGCCCATCCCTTTATATAGACCTTTACCTGCAGTACCATAGAACATCAGCAAAGGGAAAGGATAAAACATTTGGCTTCCTTGAAATTAAATAGTTCAGAATCAAGGAAGTTAACCCTTGGTGGTGCCTGACAGCACTGCCTGTCCCTTATCTGTGTCTTCACTGTGGACCCCAAGCTTTCAGCAAAACCAGCTGAGCTTCCTGCTCTGTCCTGTGCAACCAAGAGAGCTCTTGCCTCCTGGTTGCTGCATGAGCCAGTGTTCACCCCAGTCCTCCCTTGGGGCTGCAGCATCTCTCTCTGTTGTCTCATCTCACCAAGCGGGCACACAAGGGTTGGAGCTGCAGGTTTATCCTGCTCACCCAGCCAAGAGGGACCTACCTCCAGCCATGCCCTGGTCCTGGCAGCACATATGGCATCCCCCATCACCTGTGCTAACAGGATGCAGTGCCTGGCTTCCTCAGAGATCTCTGGTGCCGTCTTCTCACATTAATGGCTTCTATGAACACACATGCCCTCAGGGATAGACCTGTTCCTCTCCCCTTCTCCTTTTTGAGGTCCACTTACCTTATTTGTCACAGTGGTGACGCAGACAGGACAGAGGTACCACATAGGCACTGGTCTTTGCTGGTCCAAGGACAGGAGCAAGGGATAGGTCAGATGGAAGAAGCAGCAGAAAGCCAGAGGGAGCACGAGATGCAGGAACACCGCCTGTGACATCCCTGCTCCTTCAGCAGCAGCAGCCAGCCTGTTTGTCCGTGCCTGTGCCGAGACCCTCACTGTGGTTCAAGAAACGCCCTCCTCCTCCTCCAGCATCCTCTGTGGTCGCTGCACCACACCAATGTCCCTGGTGTGCGGATGGTGGGGTGCTCCTGAGGGAAGGGCTGTTGGTGACCAGTGCCCATCTACCACCCACAGGAGAACGTGCTGCAGAGGGTGCTGCAGCTGCCGGTGGTGAGCTCAACCTGCGAAAGCCTGCAGCGGACCTACACCACCACCAAGGAGGCCCATCCGCTCATGGCCTCCGTGTGCGAGGTCTACGAGCGGGGTGTGCAGGGCGCCAGCGCCTTGGCCATGTGGAGCGTGGAGCCGGTGGTGCGCAGGCTGGAGCCCCAGTGTGAGTGCAGGGGGCACACGGCAGGGATGAACCCAGCGTGGTGGGACCGTGCTGGCACTGGCACGCGCCTGGCGTGGCCTCGGTGCTTTCCTCACCAACACACCCCCTGCTCTCGCCCAAGGCAGTTGCTGTGGCGAACAACCTGGCGTGCCGGGGCTTGGACCACCTGGAGGAGAAGATCCCTGCCCTCCACTACCCCGTTGACAAGGTAGGGAACAGGACAGTCTGGGGCCTACCAGCCCTCTACTAAGCTCACAGCATGTCTGCTCTAGGCTTGTTTCTGAGCGGTGATGGAGTGAGAAACAAGACAGCACCTCCAAACAAGGGCTCCTGCAGCACAGGGGATGCTCCAACCAGTTGGGGTACTCCCAAATATACATCAACAGCATCTTATGTCCCACTTCTGCCAGCTACCTCCAGCCCAGACTAGAGAGAGCTGTTAATGCCCCTCTCAGAGCTATCCACTGGCATGGCCATGGCTGAGGTCCCTGTGGTCCCTCTGGCTGTCCCATGCCACCCCAAGCACACCCCAGCAGGGCTGTTTTCCATCTCTCCACCCGCAGCTCGCATCTGAACTGAAGGGCACCATCTCCACCCCTCTCCAAAGCGCCAAAAGCACCATTGGCAACTCTATGGATAAGATCATGGAGCTGGCAGCAGAGGGCTACGAGGCCACCAAGAGCACGGTGGAGACAACAGCCAAGTACACGAGGAGGAACTCAGTGAGCCAGATGGCAGCCGCCGGGGTCGACACGGCCCTGGGAGGGTTGGAGAAGCTGATGGAGTACCTGCTGCCAGAGGAGGATGAAGAAGCAGGTAGTCCTGGTGCCCTAACCCCCCCCGAGGGTGTCTGGCAAGGGCTGGGTCCGTGTGGCAGGAGGAAGTCCCTGGGTTTTGTCATAGAGTTGCTTAGGAGCATTGTTCCACCAGGATGTAACCCCATCCAGTACTCTTCTGCCTTTAGACCAGAAGCCCAAAGATCCACATGGGTCAGCAACAAAGGTGTCCCAGCAGCAGCCCAGTGCTCCCAGTGCCCCCAGCACCCTGGGCCGGATTGGCACCTTGGTTAGCACTGCCTCCCACCGTGCTTACCAGCAAACCACCCATGGCCTCCAGCGTGCCAAAGCCAAAGGGCAGGAGCTGGCCACATGGATCCCCATTGTGGTGAGTGCTGTGTTCCTGCTCCCCCGTACCCTCTTTGGGCTGATGCTGGTTTCAGACGGGACATTTCAGGTTCCTTGGAACACATCCTAGAGCAGGGGGGTGGACGCTGCTGTTTCAGCAGGAGGAGCCAGGGCTGGCGGTTCCCGCAGTGCATTCACACACGTTGTGCTGTGTTAGCAGGACAAGTTATTTTTAGCCAGCTCCCAGTGTACATTGTTGATTTATGGCCTTGCCATAACATCCTTCCTAAAGCAGAAAGCTCCTGCAGGGACCCAGAGAGGATGGGGAGAAGGAGGTGCCTCTCCTCTCACACCAAGTGCTGCCATGGGATCCCCTTCCCTGGCCTGTGCCAATATCCCAGCGCCTCCAGTTGCCCTCAGGATCTCTTCCCATGTGCACCAATGACCCTCTTGCTCCCTGAACATCCCAGCCCCCCCTGAAACTCTCAGGATAAGCAGGATGGGACTTACCAGCTCCCTCTGAGCAGTGGAGTTTTGCTCCTCTTTCAGGGCAGCCTGGCCAAGCCAAGTGTACCTGAGGCATCACAGGTCCATAGCGATGGGCACAGCACCACAGCCGGCCGGCTGAGCCAGCGGCAAAGCAAGGTGCCAGAGCAGAAGCAGGAGAAGGCAGGGAAGAAGGACAACCACCACAGCAAGGAGGTATGGAGAAAGGGAGAGCAGTGAGGTAGGGGTGCCCCAAAGCATCCTCCTGCCCATGGACCATGCCAGCAAGGGGACGTTCCCACCATACCGTTGGGACAAGGCTCTCATCCCTGCTGAAATGCAGCTTGGAGGAGGTGAAGGGAAGTTGAAACAGCCCCAGCAGCTTCCCCTTCCCTGAATCCTCAAGGCTAAGGGCATCCTGGCTTGTATATTCAAGACTCCTTTGCTGCTGTAGGGTCAGCACCGAGCTCCCTCCTGGGCCCCTGAGACTCCCTCTCCATCATCCCCACAGCAAGGGATGGTGTGAGCCAGCGGGGCTGGGAACGGTCCCCAGCAGCAGCTCCGCTGGGACATGGGGACGGGAAGCAGCAGGTTGGGGTCACTGCCCTTCACCTCTGCCTGCAGCGGAAGCACAGCCCGGGCCAGAGGGTCCCTGGGGGCAGGGGAGTGGGGGACAAACGGACTGACTCTGCTGCAGAGGGGATGGGAGCACAAGGACTCCCCTGAGTGCCCGGTGTCTGAGCTGGTTCCTCCCGCAGGCAGGGGATGAGCCCGGGCTGGTGGGCAGCGTGGCTCACAACCTGCAAAGCGCCTGCGCCTCCGGCATCTCCAGCGTGAAGAAGGTCCCAGCGGTGGCCTGGGATGCAGCAGAGGGGTTGATCCTCTTCACCCCCCGCAGGCTGTCCAAGGCCATGGAGACGGTGGATGCCCTTGGGGGGACCCTCGTCAGTGCCCCCAAGCATCTGCTGGGCACCCTGTACAGCTACGTGCCAGTGAGTCTGAACCATCCATCTTCAGCAAACCCCATCTTCTCCAACCCCTTCCCATGAGCACCCCAGAGCCCCAGGAGGTACCAGAGCAGGTTGCTGCCAGGACACCTCAGCCCCGCTCTCCTCCTGAGCACCCCCTAAGCAGTGGCCATGAGTCTCCCATAGAGCCAGCAGGTTGGCCAATGGTGGCACCTTCACATGGTTCATGCCCAAGCCAGGGTGCAGCCACAGATTCCCGGGAATTCCAGGCTGAGATTGTGTCCCCTCTTTCCTGCTCCATCCCTGGCAGTGCTCAAGATCAGGTTGGACAGAGCCTTGGGGAACACAGTCTAGTGTGAGGTGTCCCTGCCCATGGCAGGGGGCCGGAACTGGATGGTTCTTTCCAACCCAGACCATTTTGTGATTCCTCCACCCCGCTGCTCCCCTTGGGACCATCTCTCCACTGCAGCTGCCTGTTCCCCTCCACTGCCGACCCCTCTGGAGGCAAACTGGCTTGTCCTGAGGCTCCCCGGTTCCGGGGGGCTGTGTAGCCCAGGCAGAGCAGGGCTGCAGCACAGCCTGGCTGTGTGCTCACCCCATCTCTCAGCTCCGCAGGCAGTCAGCAAAGGAAGAGGACGCAGCCGGGAGCAGCAAGCCCAGCGCAGAGAAGGAGCAGAAGGAGGAGGAGGAGGAGGTTGAGGCCAAGCCTGCCACCCCCCCTGCCGAGGAGAAAGCCCAGCTGAGGGGGGACTGGCGGCTGTACCGCGGCCATCACCCCCTCTCCTTCCTGGGGCTGGAGGACCCCCTGTTCCTGCGGCACAACTTCTACCGCAGCCCTGCCTTCGAGCCCGAGTGTCCCCTCCCGCGGAAATCCGCCTTCTCCCCCTACAGCAGGCGTGTGAGCGAGGGCTCCTACCGCTTCAGCCCCGAGCCCATGTACAGCCGGCCCTACTACACCGGCCTCTACACTCCTGTCTTCAAGAAGGACTGAGCCATGGGGAGGATGAGCCCATTCCAGCCCTGCGCTAATCCACCCTCCTCTGAGCACGCTTTGCCGGCCCCTGCCAGCCTCCTGCACACACCCCTGTACTGGGATAGGAGCTTGAAATGGTAGATGTGCCATGGAGCGTATCTGGGCCAAGGTGAGGGAATAAAGGCAGCCAAAAGCCCTGTTGGTGGAAGGAGAAGGAAGGAGGAGGTGGGATCAGCAAGGTGAAGGAGATTCAAAAAGAGCGGTGAGACCATAAAACAGGGACCGGTCAGGTCTGGCACTGCTCTACCCTGGTCCTGGTTAAGCAGATGGTGTGGACTTAAGATGGTCTGCATGTTGAAACTGAAACAGAGCAAGAACAGCAAAGCCACTAAACATCACCATACAAGCTTGGTTCCCATCCCTCCTTCCTCCATCCCCGTTTGCAGGGCTCATCCCTTGGTCACAGATTGCTCCTCCATGAAGGTCCCCACTGACCAGCAAGACTTGTGAGTCAGAAAGCCCTGTGCGCCCACCCCCAGAGATGGTGGGGGCAGAAAGATCAGTGAGAACAAATGGAACCCCTCTCTCCCACAGGACCGCCTGGCTTCCCACAACACATCATTGTATCTGCTGCAATAATAAACCTTCCCGACCTGCCGCTCGCCCGCTTTCATAGCACGAGCCACCAAAATGAGGGAGCAGAGTGGGGTGAGACACCCAACCCAGGGCCAAGTGAAACTCATCCTCACAGCAGCAGCGATGGTGGGTGCCCGTGCCCAGCACACTACGTGTCTCTTCCCATGCTCCAAGTACAAATTCACAGCCCCAAGGAGCCAGGGGCTTCCTGCCAAAAACAATTTATTGCATCTCACAGCAGACACCAGTGTCCACACCGCACACACAGACCCTGTCCCGACACGCTGCCTTCCCAGGGGAAGGGGCTTCGGGAGAGGCAGGGAAAAGCCTCCCAGCAGCAGAAGGGCTCGGCGATGAGCCCAGTGACCCCTTTCCCCACCTCCCTTCCTCCCCAGGGACAGGCAGACTTACAGATGGAGCAGCTTGGGAAGGCGCACGGTGCGATCCCAGTCCTGGGAACAAGCCACACGCCTGGCTTTTCCCAGGCACAGCCTGTACAGTGTTTGCACAGGGGAAATGGCTGCGAGCACAGAAAGGCTGTAGGAGAGAGGACCATGAGCAGGATGGTTCTAAAGCAAGGTGGGTGGGATGCGGTCCCACCGAGATCCTCTGGGGTCAGCCAGTGATGGGGACATCCCAACCTGGTGATGCACATGTGGGAACTTCCAGTGGCTCTCTGATAGAGAACCCCCCACCTTGCCAGCTCATGGGTGCTCCAAGTGTACCAGAGAGGACCCTGACAAACATTAAACAGGAATAAAGATCCCAGAGTAGGAGTGGCGGGACCAGGAGCTGAGCAGCTGGGCAGAAGCAGCATGAACTCCCTGCTCACTGACAGCTCCTGCTGAAGGAGCTGAAATGATGCTGCCTGGAGTTGTGTCAAAATCACCTTGTGGTTTCCAGTGTTGGAGGATGGAAAGAGAAAGCAGGAGGTGCCTAAAAAGCTGGTACGGCAAAGGGTAGAGACCGCCCCATCACAGAGCCTACACTAGGGCACTACAGTTCTCGGCTGCACTGCTGTGTATAGCAGGTCACCCAGACCCTGGCATTAGGAGGACAGCAAGGAACTCATCATATTTATGCAAACACACAGACCATCTCCATGGGCACCAAGGGAGGAGGCTTGGTCCAGCACAGAGAGAAGCAACATCCATACCATAGCTCAGAGGGAGTCTGTTCGCTTACGGGCAAACACAGCCGACATGGTCTTGACGATGCCACGGATCCCTGTACCCTTCTTCAGTGCCAGTTTGGTGTCAGGAATGCGTTCGGCCAGTCCATGGAAGACCATGAGGGCCCCATGATAAGCCTCGGCTGCAGAGACCTCATAGAAACCACAGTCTAAAGAGAGGGCCAGCAGCCGGCCCTCCTCACTGGACACTACTCGCTGGTGGTGCAGGTCCCGCTTGTTGCCCACAATGACGATGGGCACCTTCTCCTGGCTCTGCCCCTCCTTGGCTGCTTTGATGAACTGGATTTTGAGGGGCAGGATGTTGAAGCT
The DNA here is from genome assembly GCA_039877255.1 of Loriculus beryllinus. Lineage (NCBI taxonomy): Eukaryota > Metazoa > Chordata > Aves > Psittaciformes > Psittacidae > Loriculus > Loriculus beryllinus. The sequence goes on from JBCJKH010032014.1 coordinate 13,879, forward strand.
GGCACGGTCACAGATGCTGTAGACCAGGACAAAGCTGTCAGCCCACCGGATTCGCTTCTCCTCTGAGGAGCCCTCCTCTGCCTGCTCCTGGGGAAAGAGAAAAGGAAGAGGGGTTTTCCAGCTGCAAAGCACTGCAGGCTGTAGGTGATAACACCATAGGGAATCTCAGAGCAGCACTTCCACTTTGTTCCTGTGCTCAGTCTGGGCTGATAATATTAGTGCATCAGCTCTAAAGCCCTCAGCCAGAGGACCATGGGCTACAGTGATGATTGTTACCCTGCCAGCAGCACTGCAGACCTATGTTCTGCGGTTGCCTACAAACCATCTGACACAGCAGCTTTGTCAGTGGTAGCTCCCAGCCTGTGGTTCCTCATAGGTAATTCTCAGTAGAGGGGTTTTGCCCCTGGGATGAAAACGGGTGATGGGAGCAGGGTCCTCTCACCTGGGAATTCGGGACATCCCAGATGTGGAAGAGAATCTCTCGGCCATCCATGGTCAGGTTGTGGCTGTAGAGGAATTCTGCCAAGGAAAAAATAGTGGTTTTCATGGACCCAGGAGATGCTCCCTCTACTCAGGTCTTCTCCTGGGGACAAGCCTGTCACATCCACCTGGGGAGACCGTGCTCCACAGGGACACTGCCCGGGGCTCTTTTTGAGCAGCAGCAGCCCCAGGGAACACGGTGGCCTTCACATCAGCCTGCCTCCAGTGCTCAGCCAAGGCAGACTGGTGCCACCAGCTGCCAGCCAGGACCTTCTGCACTCCAGAGAAGCAGTTGCGGAGCAAGGAGATGGGTCACTGAACAAAGACAACCATGGAGCCACCCCCGGGGAGCAGGCAAAGGCAATGGAGAAAGGCAGGAGTGGATGGGAACCAATGAAATCCTGCGGGCAGATCTTCATCCCCGTCCCTAACGGGAAACAGCTTGGCCATGCCCTGGCACTCACCCATGTCTCCGTATTCCCCGATGAAGCGCCGGGTCAGGAAGCGCACAGTCAGAGCTGCAGAGGGAAGGATAACAACCGTCAGAATGACCCTGAACCTGAAGGATTTTCCTTTTCAAATCCAGAGCACTCACACACCATTCCCCTGCAAACTCCCACTAGCAGGAACGACCCCTGGCTTTCCCCCAGCCACCAGCAGGTCTGTGAGTGGAGGCACAGCACAAACCAGAGCATCAGCAAACAGCAGCTCAGTGGAAAATACCTTCCCCATCGCTCACCCTGCAAGGCTGTGCTCAGTTTCCCCCCTCGAAACACAGCTGTACCCAAACCACAACTGTACTCAGCCCCATCTCCCCAGCTTGCTCCACAGGGCTTCTCCCTGCAGCTTTGTTCTCCAAACGCTGCTGCAGCTTTCAGCCTCTTTTGGTGGTCTCCCTGCCTGGACCCCTGCTCCCAGCTCACGGACACTTCTTACCTGATTTCCCCACGTTATCTGCTCCCATGATGAGGACGTTTGCTTCCATCTTCAGGGCAGTGGGGCCGGGCATCTCCATGAGGGCAGGGTGGTCGGGGGTGAAGCTGGTGCTCCGGCGCAGCGGGAGCCGCAGCCCCATGGCCGTACCTCGCCAGCAATCCCAGCACCGTGAGCGACTCCTCTGTGTGCAGCCGAGGAGCCAGCGCTTCCCACAGCACCCAGGGGACCCGCGAGGGCCATCCCCTCCCCGCCGCCGCAGGGGCGGTGCAGCGGGAGCTGCGGGCGGCCGGATGGAAAAGTTCGCTATTGCTCAGACGATCCCAAACGAGCGTCAGTGTCCTGCCAGCCCCGGCACAGCAGGCGCACGGGAAGCACCGTCTGTCTGCACCAGCTGCTCCGCAAACCGCATCCCAGGAGGCTGCCCACGCCTGAGCATCCAGCACAGTGTCCCTCGGCAGGGACACGCAGCCCATTGTCCCTTCCCCGCGGAGATCCCACATGGGAATGGCTGCGAGGAGTGGTGGAGCATCTTGAGTTGAATGTTGTCTCACAAGCGACGGAGCATCTCATGAGCGGTGAAGTGTTTTCTGATGAGTGATGGGGAGCATCTCATGAGTGGTGGAGTGCAATCTGACAAGTGATAGGGCATGTCACCACTGATGGAGCATCTCACAAGTGACAGAATCTCTACGAGCAATGGAGCATCTCATGAGTGATGGAGCATCTCACAAGTGATGGAGTCTCTACAAGCAATGGAGCATGTCGTCACGAGTGATGGAGCATCTCAGGAGTTATGGAGCATCTCACAAGTGACAGTGTCTCTACGAGCAATGGAACATGTCACGAGTGATGGAGCATCTCACAAGTGATGGAATCTCTACAGGCAACGGAGCATGTCGTCACGAGCGATGGAGCATCTCAGCAGTGATGGAGCATGCCACAAGTGACGGTGTCTCTGTGAGCGATGGAGCATCTCAGGAGCGATGGAGCATGTCACAAGTGATGGAGCATCTCAGCAGTGATGGAGCATGCCACAAGTGACGGTGTCTCTGTGAGCGATGGAGCATCTCAGCAGTGATGGAGCATTTCACAAGTGACGGTGTCTCTGAGCGATGGATCATGTCACAAGTGATGGAGCACAAATCACGGCTCACCCTGACCTCCGCACCGCTCCCGTGCCCGCCCCGCGCTCCCTCTCTCCCTCGCTGGCCGCTCCCCCTTGCGCCGCCGCCTGACGCCATCGCTGCGCGCCGGGGCCCCTCATCCCCCGCCCCGCGGGCCATGGCTGCGGAGCGGGCGGCGGTGCGGGTGGCGGTGCGGGTGCGGCCGCTGCTGCCCCGCGAGGCGCTGCGGGGGCACCGGCCCTGCCTGCGGGGGGACGCGGACACGGCGGAGGTGGCCCTGGGCCGCCGCCGCTTCCGCTTCGCCGCCGTGCTGCCCGAGGCCGCGGGGCAGGCGGCCGTGTACCGCGCCTGCGTCCGGCCGCTGCTGCGCGCCTTCTTCCGCGGCTTCAACGCCACCGTGTTCGCCTACGGGCAGACCGGCTCCGGCAAGACCTACACCATCGGGGAGGCCAGCGGCGGTGAGTAACGGCACGGCCGGCGGCACCCTGCCCGCCCCGCCGCACCGCTGTCCCTCCGGCAGCATCCCGAGCGGAAACACCGCCTCCCTCCGTCCCAGCCCTCCGTCCCGACCCGCCGGCCTCACATCCCCACCGTCCCCATCCGTATCACCGACTCTGCGCTCTCCACCATCGCCATCCCAAACAGTCCTTCCACCCTGACAGCCCCCATCCTGCCCACCCCAACAGCCTTCCCACGCTGTTGTAACCACCTGCCCCATGGACAACATCACCTTTGGGAGCACAGCGTGTAGGTTTCCTCTTCCACCGCTACAGGACATGTAGGAGGACCATGTCTGGTCTGGAGGTGGTGGGGATCTTCCCTGGGCACCGCTACTTTCAGCTGGGTTGAATCCGTCAGCCTTGTCCCAAAATTAGCTGTAAGAAGAGGGAGGTTTGCAGGGGTTAATGCTGTAGGTTGTTCATGGGAAGGGGCTGGGGGAAGAGGAAACCCTTCCCTCCAGAAGTTGAATAGCATTGTGATCCCTTACAGAGAATGTGCTGTAAATCTTTCAGCCAGCTTTAGTTCACTGCATGGTTTGTAAACACTAAATTGTTTCCGTACTTCCAACCTACCTCCAGTTTGCCAGCTGGGACTATCACTGTACCAGATTTGGGGATTGCTGTTTTATCACAGGGCTGTTAGAGACAAAAGCAAAACCATTTAATATTCAGAGAGTGCTGCGAGCACGAAATACCCCAACTTCTCCAAGCTGGGAAAGGTTGTGGAATCAGGCTGGCTTCAAAGGGCAGCATGCTGTAGTTGCAGGCATGGTGTTTGCTACCTGCTGAAACACTAATGAGACTTTTCCTTCTTGAGGAAGGACTGGAAACAAACCGCATTGCTGGAATCCAGCACCGAAGTGGGATAGGATTTGCCCCAGGGTCCCGTGGGTTAGCAACACTCAGAGGGATGTTTAATCCAGGCTGTGGGATGGTTTTGAGGCTGCTCCTCTCCAAATAACAGATGCTGCAGGCAGGCTCCTGCCCGTGGCTCTGTCCCTGCCCACCACGGGCTCCCCATGACCATGTGCATCTCTGTGCCAGCTTCCATCAACGAAGATGAGCAGGGCATCATCCCACGAGCTATGGCTGAGACCTTTAGGATCATCGATGAGAATGACCTCATCGACTACACAGTCCGAGTGTCTTACCTGGAAGTGTACAAGGAGGAGTTTCGGGACTTGCTGCAGGTGGATACAGCCAGCAAAGACATCCAGATCCGGGAGGATGACAAGGGGAACATTGGTATGTGTAGCTGTGCATAGGCTCACTTTTCACGGCCAAGACCAGGGTTGGGTTGTCTGCTGTAAAGGCAGAATCAAGTCTTGTCCCTCCATCCCTCTCCTGCAGCAGATTGCTGTGCATAGTCCTGTTTGGTGTGGAAAGCTGGTCTGGGATGACATGAGGCTGTGCAGAGGAGCTGTATCCTTAGGCAGCCTGTCCCTCCCAGCCACAACTCCGTTTGCTGTTGCAGTGCTCTGCGGGGTGAAGGAGTCAGAAGTGGAAGGGCTGGACGAGGTGCTGAGCCTGCTGGAGATGGGGAACACAGCCAAGCACACGGGAGCTACCCACATCAACAAGCAGTCCAGCCGCTCGCACACCATCTTCACAGTGACCATGGAGCAGCGGCGCGGGGCCGGCCGCATCCCCCTGCACCGCCACCCGCCCTCCGTCCCCGCCTCGGGACAGGTCCTGGTTTCCAAGTTTCACTTCGTGGACCTGGCGGGCTCAGAGCGCATTGTGAAGACAGGAAACACAGGGGAGAGGCTGAAGGAGAGCATCCAGATCAACTGCGGCCTCCTGGCCCTGGGCAACGTCATCAGTGCCTTGGGAGACCCGCGGAGGAAGAGCAGCCACATCCCCTACAGGGACTCCAAAATCACCAGGTACAGCTGGGAACAGGACCCCCATGTGTCCCAGGTTGTTGGGTCAGCCGGAAGGAGGTGATATTTCTCCCTACCTTTCTTATGCCCAGTTTGCCAGGTTTGGTACAGAGTCCCCAGGCTAGCTGAGAGAAGCCTGCAGTTTTCCCCTCTGCTCTCAGATTGACTGCTCAGGGAGCTCCCAACCTCAGGAATTATTGAGATGAAAACTTGCCACACTGCGAGTTGTCATTAGGAACTGTGATTCTGCTCGCTTCACTGGTGCCAAACCAGACACAGAGCAAGAACATCGTTTTCCTTGGACTCAACCTCTGAAAAGGGTTGGAAACCTGGTTCCTGCATTATTGTGTATTTCAGCTATATTTATCACTGTGCTCTTCTCTAGGATCCTGAAGGACTCCCTGGGGGGGAATGCCCAGACTGTGATGATAGCCTGTGTCAGCCCATCCTCCTCCGATTTCGATGAGAGCCTCAACACCCTGAATTACGCCAACCGGGCTCAAAACATCCAGAACAAGGCCGTGGTGAACTGCCGCAAGGAGACGGAGCACGTGGAGGAGCTGCACCGGCAGATTAAGAGCTTGCAGAAGGCGCTGGAGCAGCGGCACCGCTCCGAGACCCGGATCATCAACCGCTCATCCACCGCCAAGCGATGCGCGCCAGACCCCACGGCTCGGCTGCTGGCCGAGTGCGCCCATTACCGCACCTGCACCGATGCCGCTTACCGGCTGCTGATGGAGCTGCAGGAGGGCAGTAACCTCACCGTGGAGCAGATCCTGCGCGTCAAGGAGTGGCTGTGCACGGTGGAGGGCGAGAGGAGCGAGCTGACCTCGGCCGGGCTGGACAGCGGCATTGAGAGCACCTCTGCGGAAGACCAGAGCCCCGAGGCACAAGGCTCAAAGGTGGCAAAAGCCCAGGTAATGGTTGGGTTGTACCCGGTCTAGTGGAAGGTGTCCCTGCCTGTGGAACTAGATGAGCTTTAAGGTCTCTTCCAACCCAAACCGTTCTGTGATTTTATGATCTGATGGCCACTGAAGGCAACAGCCTCAGCGTGGCATGGTAGAAAGGTCAGGAGAAAGGAGAGAAGCAACCTGGCCAAGAGGCCATAGAGAGGCAGAAAGATGTCCTCACAGCAGGCAGGGAGAACGTGGATTCAGCTGTGGCTGAGAGATCTGTTTCACAGGAGGAATCTGGGTCTGCAGAGCTGTTGTGCCCTTGCAGAGTCCAGCACGGGAAGGGAAGGACAAAGGTGGATGCTGATGCTGTCTCTCTTATATTTCATGGGGAGCAGGTGAACACAGAGAAGAGGTGTGAGTCCATCAAAGATGAGCAGGTGGCCAAACTGCAGAGGCAAGTGGAGCGCCTGGAGGAGGAGAACCGTGATTTCCTGGCTGCCCTGGAAGATGCCATGGAGCAGTACAAGCTGCAGGTATTCCTGGGCTCTGCTCTTTGCAGGGACCTGCTCCACTCTTCCCCTTCCTCCTAAAGAGAGCACAGCTCAGCTTTTGGGTTTCTTTGCAGTGAGAGTCATGTGTATGTAACTGAGTTTTTCTCATTGCTTCTTAGAGCGACAAGCTGCAGGAGCAGCAGGATAAGATCTCAGAGCTGCACATACGCTTGGAGATGGCAATGCCAAACCTGTGTGTGCCAGGGCTGCTGGAAAACCTTCACCTGGTGACTGCTGGCCAGAGACCTCACACAGCCCCACTGGATGCAGCCCCATCCCACAGTCTTAATGGGTTTCCCTCGGTGCTCTTTCCTGCTAAGCAGAGTGGAAAAGCCCATGGCAGGAAGGTGAGGGCACAAGTCTGTGCTGTTAAAGAGCTGCTGCCTTTTCACTTGTGTGTCCTCCACTGTAGGAACTGCTTTTTCCCCCCACTGTTGGACATGAATTTTATCAGAGACATAGCCCAGAGCTTCATAACTGGCCAAAACAGCCCAGCTTCAAAACTGAGGCTTTTACTTTGATTTTATGTGTGGGTCCCAGATTTGCTCAGTGTCTGAGCAACAGAAGGCAGTTGCACACCAGTTTTCCTGACAACATGCTCACTCCATTATATTGCTTCTCTTTGTGTGTAGCAGCAATGCCCAGCTGAGAGCTGCGTTTTCTAACACCGGCTCTCACACAGCATGTTTCCTCTCTCTGCCCCAGCAGCTCGAGAGCAAACCCTCCTTGCAGGAGGAGGACCCGGTGGCCTTGCACCCCAACCACACACAGTGCCTGCCTGGCAATCCAGAGCTCAAAGATGCAGTGCTGAGGAGAGAGCTCATCCAGGACCCGCAGAAACCATCAGAGCTGTCCTCAGGAGAGGAGGAAGAGGAGTGGGAACAGAAACGGTCCCTGTTGCATTGCCGGTGAGTTGGAGTTGCCCCAGCACTGTGCAGTGCCCTGGCAGTCCTGAGAGCTGCCCGTGCCACCTCTGCAGCATGGTTCTCATGCAGGATATAGAAGCAAGTGCTAAACGCTGCGTCTGGGGTCAGTGATTTTGCTGCTGACAGCTGCCTGTTCCCTGGGGAGCTAATTACCGTCTTTCCCAATGACCATTACTGTTCCTGTTTCCTTCTGAAGCCTGTGGCTCATGAAGAGTCCTTACTGGGAACAGCTCCAGCAGTGCCCAGACCCAGCTGATAAATCCTCTGCTCCTTTTAGAAATGGGATCCAAAGCTGGAACAAGAAAGAGATTTGCAAGCTGAGCGAGGAGCTGAGTGGAGGCAATGCCCATTCCATTCAGGAGGAGCAGCTGGAGCTGTCAAAAGGCAAGTGAAAGTTTGGACAGTCTCCCTCGGGCTGGGGGTGCTTTGTTGGGTGCTGTTGATGTGAGGCCAGAGAACATGAATGGAGCAGATGACAGTCTAGCTGCTTCTGTTAAGGAGAAGCTTGAACTGCTGGAGTTTGGCAAGAGTTGCATGCGTTGGTGGAAGCTGCGGGTGACTTTGGCGATGCTGTGCCAGGTCTTGGCTACAGATCAGAGATGGGATTTGTCCTTCTATCACTTGTCTGCTAAGGCAGGACGCTCCTTACCCGGGACTCTGTGTTGCAGAGGTCTGTAGGAGGCGGCTGCCAGGGAAGGACTCCGAATGGAGGCTGGTGCAAGCACAGCAGAAGATCCGAGAGCTGGCCATCAATATCCGCATGAAGGAGGAGCTGATCACAGAGCTCATTAAGACAGGTGAGAGCTGCTGGTGGGAATGCACACCCATGAAATCTGCTAGTCATGATGCTTGGTTCCTATTCCCATCCTATATTGCTTGTGCTCAGTTCCATCACCTGTAGGCAGCAGAGCCCTGTTTCTCCACCCCTGTGTGGAGTAGTTAAGGGAAAGGGAGCATTCATCTCAGTAGGCCAACGGGGAAAGAGAGGAAAGGTCCATCCCTCAGCTGGCTGCAAGGGAAGGAGCCCAGAGATCACAACAGAGGGGATGTGTTTCAGGCAAGGACGCCCAGGCTCTGAACAGGCAGTACTGCCTGAAGATTGGGGAGCTGGAGCAGGAAGCGGAGCAAGTGAGGGCAGAGCTGAGTGACAGCCAGAAGCAGCTCCAGGAGCTGGAGGACAAAGAGAGCTGGGACCCCGGGGAGAAGCACAAGCTGCAGGAGTACCGCACACGAGTGGCAGCCGCACAGAGCAAGGCACGGGTGAGTGGGAAGGGATCTGTCCACCCAGGGAGGTGGGCAGGGGCTGTGCTGGGGGCATCCCTGCGAAGGGCATGGGGGAAACAGTGCACCCCAAGGGCAGCTTCTGCCTCCACCAGGTTCTCGGCAAGAAGAAGCAGGCGACGGAGAGGCTGGTGTCACTGTCTGCCCAGAGCGAGAAGCGAGTGCAGGAGCTGGAGAGGAACATCGAGCTGATGCGGCGGCAGCAGGGGCAGCTGCAGCGCCGGCTGCGGGAGGAGAGCGAGCAGAAGCGGCGTCTGGAGACGGAGGTGAATAAGCGGCAGCACCAAGTCAAGGTAGGAACGGGCAGGAGCAGCTCTGGTGCTGTGGTATTTGTGAGGATGGCGATGGGTGGGCTCTGCAGGCTGCTGGGGAGGACGGGGTAGCTCTGATGGGATCTGTGTTTGTCTTGGAGAGCACGGGAGCTTAGGAGTATCAAAAGAGCTAGCAGAGAATATAACCTGTCCCTTAGCCTGCAGGGTAAACAGGTTCTGCCCCTTCTGTGCTCATGGCTGCTCTGCTCCACATAGGAGCTGGAACTGAAGCACGAGCAGCACCAGAAGATCCTGCGCATCAAGACAGAGGAAATCGCGGCTTTCCAGAGGAAGCGGCGGAGCGGCAGCAACGGCTCCGTGATCAGCCTGGAGCAGCAGCAGGTACAGACACAGCGACCCGGCCTCCTCCTTCCTGTGCAAAAGGGCCTGTGGCACACTGCAGGCTGACAGATCTGGAAGCAGGAAGCTCAGCTTGAGATGAGATGTAGCCCATCCTGCTCCTGAGGATTTGTCTTACCACCAGGACCTCTTCTGAATCTCAGCATTGGTAAAGAAGGTGTGAAGTCTTGTCTGCTTGCAGAAGGGTAGTAGGAGATGCAGCCCCAATTACTCCTGGGGGATTTAGCTTAGCTCTGCCTCTTGGAGGAGCTGGAAAGATAAAACCAATGAAGTCTGGACTACAGGGATAGCAGAGATGGAATGGAGACTCTTGCTCTGATCTAGACCCCACTGCTCTATATTCTAGCAATCCCGGGCATTGCTGCTGCTGTGTGCATTCACACGCGTGCCCTTTGTTCTCCCTCCATCAGAAAATTGAGGAACAGAAGAAGTGGCTGGACATGGAGATGGATAAAGTTCTCGAGCAGCGCCGGGCCCTGGATGAGCTGGAAGATGAACTGAGGAAGCGGGAAGCTATTGTGGCCAAAAAGGAAGCCCTGCTGCAGGAGAAGAATGGCCTGGAGAGCAAACGACTGCGCTCCAGCCAGGTAGGACAAGAGTGTGACACTTCAACCCCTTGATTTCCAGCAGAGCTGGGAGGCTGGAAGGCCTGGGTCTCACTCTGGATCTGGCAAGGGGCTGCAGGTCAGGATGAGGTGGTGGTGGGAAGTGGGGAGGAAATCTGCCTCTCCAGAAGGCACCTCTGAGCTAGGTGGTTTGATAGCCTTTAGCTTATGTGTGCTTGTGGAGTCACTCAACCTATGGAGGGAGTAGAAAGGGGTTGAGGGCTTGACTTGCCCTCAGAGCAGGTACCTGGAGCATCTTCTGCTGCAGGCCCTGACAGATGACATAGTGCGTGTATCCAGCCGCCTGGAACACCTGGAAAAGGAGCTGACAGAGAAGAACGGGCAGCTGCGCCATGGCAGTGCCCACAACCAGCAGCAGATCCGACAGGAGATCAACAACCTGCGCCAAGAGAAGGACCAGCTGCTCAAACAGAGGCTGGAGCTGGACAACAAGCTGCGCCATGGCACCCTGCTGTCCCCAGAGGTAACTCTCCTTGGGCTGTCATGAGGTAATAAGAGAAGGAAAGACTTGAGCATGGGGTCATTAGTAGATGCTCCCCCACATCCCCACACTGCGCATATCCCAACTTCTTGCCAGCACTGTTGAGATGACAAGTGAGGTTAGGGCATGGTGAGGTTAGGGCTTGGAAGTAGATGATATTAAGGTCCTTTTGAACCTTAATTGTTCTACGAGACAGAGCAAACCCTTTGCCTGCTAGTAACTGCAGCTCTGCCCTGGCAGGAAGAACGGATCTTGTTCCAGTTGGACGAGGCAATTGAGGCTCTGGATGCAGCCATTGAATACAAAAATGAGTCCATCACATGCAGACAGCGAGTCCTGCGGGCCTCAGCCAGCCTGCTGTCCCAGTGTGAGATGAACCTCATGGCCAAGCTCAGCTATCTCTCCTCTTCCGAGACCCGAGCTCTGCTCTGCAAGTACTTTGACAAGGTAGGACACAACTGCCCTCTTTTCCCTGTAAAGTTAGGCCACAAAGCCATAGCACTGTGATCCTCACATGGCCCACCCCCTGGGAGAGGGGCTTAACTAGCCTTAGGAGTCATGGATCCCTGCAGTGGCTCTGCCATGTCATTGTGGGCATGTACTTTTGTTCCATCCTGGGACAGCTGTGACATCCCAGAACTACTAACCTTCATTCCTGTACCAAGCAATTAACTAGATGAGGCTTGGTGGGACAGGAAGCCTTCCCAGGCTCTGAAGGAGCTGAGGTGTCCCTTGCTGTTGGCCTTGGCCAGGTGGTGACACTGCGAGAGGACCAGCACAGGCAGCACATCGCTTTCTCGGAGCTGGAGATGCAGCTGGAGGAGCAGCAGCAGCTTGTGTACTGGCTGGAGGCGGCGGTGGAGCGGCAGCGCCTGGAGATGGACCGGCAGCTCACCCTGCAGCAGAAGGAACACGAGCAGAACATGCAGTTACTGCTCCAGCAGAGCCGTGGTAACCACCCAGCTCCTGACACAGCAGTGGCACTGCTTCTGTCTTTCACAGGGCTTGAAATGACCTTGTTTTCCTTGTAGAGCACATGGATGAGGGGTTGGCCAGCAGCAAACTGCAGTATGAGGCAAGGATCCAGGTGCTGGAGAAAGAGCTGAGCCATTATATGTGGGCAAACCAGGAGCTGAACCAGAGACTGAATAACATGAGCAGCCATCCTGGACAGACCAAAGGTGAGAGGAAAGCTGTTCCTACCAAGTTAAAAGTAACGGAGTTTAAATGGAGTTTAAATTTCTTCCCCTGGCAGCAAGTGCTTGTAGCAGAGTCAGGAGCAGTGCAGATCATTGCTGGCCTTGAGCAAGCACTCAGGTACTTTGGTGAGAAGAGTAGAGATGTGGATATTCATCTCAGTGTACCCTAACTATCTCCCAGCAGGGATGGAGAGAAACATTCATGGGGCTGGGGACAGAGCTCCCCCTGCACTCGGGACCTGTGAGGAATCCAGCCTCGGGGAACAGCCCATGGCTCTGACTACCACTGAAGAAAGCCGTCGGGTCAGGGATGAGAGCAGGGACCTGGTGCACGCGCCTTTGCCATCGACATGGAGACGTTCCTCCCTGCCCAGCGACGGCCCTGGGGACCTTCGGCAGAGAGATGTGGAGCACTTGCCTAGAGCAGGGCAGCCCCATGAGGTGCACCCACCCCGCAGCCTCCCTCCTGCCTCCAAGCCCCGGCGGGAGCTGCGCAGAGCCAGCCTGACAGCAGTGCCTCACCACCCAGCCATGATCGACGTGAGGAAAAACCCCCTCTAGGTACAGCCTTAACGCTTACCTGGCACGGGGCAGGGAGGAGGGGATGTGGCTGATGTGAGCTTCCTGCCCCTCGAGCCACCCTGGCTACAGCCCTGTTACATTTCAGAGGCCTGAGGAAGAGAAGAGGTGACCTGTGATCAGCAGGGAAGCATAGAAGGTGCAGGCCCATCAGCCTACATTGCTGCCCATCCAAGACAGCACTGCCTGAACACCTCTCCTCCTTCACCCTCCGCAGCTTAAACACTGGGAAGTGGGAGATGGACACCTTCCACCCTGGCCTCTTAACACTAAAACATGTTTACAGCTTGGAAACCTCTGCAGCCTCACAGGAGATACTCTGTGCTCCTGCAGAACTTGTACATAGATTTTTGTAGCAAATTTGGGTTTTTTTTTAACATTTCTACTGTAACTTTTCAAATAAAGCAGTGTTATGAAGCAGCCACTTGTCAAAGGGTTCGTAATGGTCCTAACTGGTCTCTTTATTCCAGGTATGTAGGAAAGGATTCTAATTTAAGGGAACTAGCTTGCTGTCAGAGTGTTTTTCTAAATACCAGCTTTGTAAATGCTCGCAGCCAGAGCTAGTCAGCTCTCTACCTCATGTTGCTGCAGCAAAAGCATGTCCAGGCAGCAGCAGCATTGTCTGAATTATCCAGGATAAAAGCGTCTTTGGTTGTGCCTTAATGCTGCAACCGATAAGCTACTTCAAGCCATGTTGACTGTTTTGAGGAAAAATTCCTGGCTGGATGTAAGGGAGATTAAATACAATCTTGCAACTTAACACCGACACCATCTACCTCAGGAAGGGGGACTTAAGTTTTACCCTTGCAGAGCAAGAAATGAAAGCCAAGGTCCCCACTTGGCTACCTGATCCCGAAACAGCCAGCTTCTTCCTTCAGCCCAAACCACAACCACAATTTGAGGAGTAGCACACCCCAAGTTCAAAGCCAACATCAGAAGTAGGACCCACCTTCTGATCTTCCTCCTACATTGCTTTGAGTGTGGACATTACTGAGGGCTCTCTGTGGTTGAGAGACTTTATTTCCTGCTATTGAAAACAAAGATCCCCTGTAGGTAAAAGAAGAATCCATCCTTCTTGTAAGTAGTAATCTTGGAGCTCTATGCTTGTGTATCCATCCTCATCCTTGAAGCAAGCGCATCTCTCCCACAGGTAAAACAATCACTGGTAATCACACCATTCCTCCCCATCAGCAAAGTTAGTTCTCCTGCAGAAATAGTATTTCCAGGAAACAAATTCCAACCAATACCATCTAAGCCCCTCAAAGTCAGGTAACAAACTTGTGCATTGCCAAGGTGACCTTAGTTTTTAGGGTAACATCACACTATCTTCATAGCTCTCTGCTTCCTGTGCATCCACTAGACAGTGGGGGACTTCCCCTATATCCTGCTGGGCACAAACAGGTCACTATCCCAAGGGAAAAAATAAAAAATCAGCCCTTGCAAAGTAATGCAAAATTTCAGCCCCTTTTAGGCTGCATCTTGAGCACAGTCACAGCTCCTGTTGTCTTCATGGGGTTAGAACACAAGCACATGTCACAGGCAATTGAGTCACTATTTAATCAGTTTAGTAAAGAACAGTCTTTGACATGTCATCTGTTACTCCATCCAACTCTGGCCCACTGCAATAGGCAGAAAAGGACAATGCAGTTAACTCCATCAGCACCAGCTTACCCAGCTGTGACCAGGAGCTCATACACCAAACCATGCATGATCTACAAATAGGGAAAATTCAAACTCCTCCTCCTCTTCCCTATTCCCAGCTGTTATCTTTCCCCTCCTATGTACTCTTTTGGCATTTGTCAAGTATTTCTGACTAATTTACTCATTAATGCTGTTCATCTGCTGCTTGTTTTTCCCACTAAGCTCTCAGCAACAGAGAGATCCAGTAAGTGTCAGGACAAGATACAGAGCAGAAGCGTGCAGCTCGTTTTGTACCCACTCATCACCAACATCCTTCCTGCAGCCCCAATCCCTCACCCATCCCTTGGGCTAAAGACAGATTTCTGATTAAGTGTCGCAATGCAAATTCACATCAGTTTATTTCACAAGGAAGTTGTAGAAATGTGACAATTCTCCCTCTTTGGCAGAATCGAACCTTCACTGCAAAACTCAGCTATCACACGCAGAAATGCCAAAAGAACCTAGCTAGGCTTTGACTGGATGGAGAGATGCTGTAATTGAGGTAAAAACTAATTCAAGCACACCACGCTTCTGGAGTGGTCCTTATTTCCACTGTCATATGCCATATGCTTGCCTCTAGTCTCCTACCAACACAAGACCGCTTCAAGCCCAGCACCAAATACAAGGTCCTTGTTACACAGCATGTTGTACAGCAGGGATAATGCAAATTTTCCCATACTGTTCTGGCTCCAAACTTCAGCTGAGCAGCTTTTTCCGTGAGTACGTCCTGCTAAGAGGACGCTTCCTGAAAGCCGGGATGTGGAATGGAGACAGCTCCTGGTTGGCAGCAATTGGGAAGGCATCAGATTCTTCTACAAAATAGAAAGAAGAAACTGAACTTACACGTTGCCCAAGTTTACTGGTGGCTCCAAGAAATACCAACTGGATACAAAGAACGGTAAGCTGCACTTCTTACTAAGCTACTCTTTCTTCACTGCTACCTCCTTCCCACACTTCCCAGTTCATGCCAAGCTTCTTGGAAGCATGCAAGACGGAGACACTGTAATGACATTGTCATTCAGCTGCAGGCAGAGAGCACTGCCTTTCCCCATGGCACAGGGGTTACCTTGAACATGCTTCCTCCGAGGCGGCGGTGTCTGTCCCTGGCAAAGCAGTGGAGATTGGGTCAGTGCTACAAGGCTGCTAGCAGAGAGCGCGTTCTTCACTGGTGGGGTTGAGCCTGGAGAAGCACAGTGAGATGCTGCAGCAAACTGACAACTTAAGGGTGCTGTCAGATCAGTCTCATGCACAGATATAGTTCTACCTCAAAGCTTCCGTCACTACAAGTGATACTCAGTTTATCTGAAAGAAAATCTAGGCTGGCAGAGTGGGTTTTTGCATGAAAAAAGGTAAAGGGCAGCCTGGAATTACCTCCTACAGGACTAGCCTGAGGCTAATTATCACTCATTTCCTGTCCTGAATATGGACTAACATTGCTTTAACATTTGCCCATTTTTTCTCAGTGATATCTGCTGAATGACTATGACTGCCTCTATACAAACCTTTCTTTGAAAAAGGGAACAAAGACTGAAGCTTCAAGGCACGCAGTAACTATAGAACAGTATCTGCTGTAGTCCCTTAAAACATTTAGTTTTAGAACAATACTGGGTCAAGTATTTGAAATTCACAGGGCCTTGCTTAGAGAGCCAAGACAGCCTGTTTCACCATGGTCAGCTACATCATCTGTACCGACAAATGATGTAGCTGAGGTACCTTACGTTTAAATACCAACTGATGCAACACAACTGCTAGCAAGGCAATCCTTTCTGATACCCATTTCCAATGGGCCTGCCACCATGTGCAGACAGAAAGCACCAATAAATACCAACATCCACAGGATTCACCCACTAAGGCTCCAGTCTATACTGAAGCAGCCAAACTTCAGGCTTAAGACAGTCAGTTTCAGTGCTGGATGCTGGGCAGAAACAGCTAGCAGCATCAACACAAGCCCACATAAATTGCCAGTTGAATGCAATTGGGATCCTTCCTCCCCAAGTTCCCAAAGTTTCCTTTTCACCCCTCCAGCCTCCTGCTCCTTCTTATTTCTCTGATCTGTCTCCCATCATTAATACTCCATCACATCCAGTCTGCCTCTCCACATCATTAGCTTCCATGTTATTTACAAGGCACTCTGCCTCTCCACCACCTTCTCCCTCAGGTAGTCAGACAGAAAATAACTGTGCTTGTTTTTTTCTACCTCCCATTTTTAACCATCTCAATTTCAACAGAGATGCCACTCATGCCACTGAATTACCTGACAAAAGGAAGACATCGTCATCCCCTATGCAACTGTGCTGCTCTAGACTCATAAATGCACATGCTCCTGGTTTCTCAGGAAGCACAGAGTCTCTCCTCGATTTGTTTCTGTTGCCATCATCTGAGGGAAAGCCACTGAGATCCATACTGCACCTATCAGTGCAAGGTCTCTTGGCATCATGGCTATCCTCCTTCTCTGGTGACAGACACATTAAGACCCGCTTCCGTGTTTTCAGGCCAAAAGTTCCCTTGGCAAAGTCCTCATCAGCCTTGGGTTCAGAGTCACCAGGAGACACCAGGTCCTGGAGCCTGCAAACCCCTTCCACCTCAAATTCCTCAAGAGTATTTGCTCCTTTGCTGCTGCAGTGCTCAGAGATCTTCACCTCACTGTCTGCTGACACCATTTTCCACTCATCAGCATTCCTCTCACTTTGAGCACAGCTAACATTAGCAGTGCTGCCCGCTGCTCTCTTTCTCCGAGGCCAGTCATTGATAGCATCAGGGGTAGTCTTCCCCTTCTGCTTTGGAGAAGGTGTCCAGGGAACCCCTGCTTCCAAGGGGGATGGGGAGGTGTTAGAGGCACAGCTTGTTGGGGTGTATGACTGGCATATGTAGGTCTGTCCTGCACCTTTCCCAGGTGTACTGTGGAAAGAGAGGAAGCAGGACGGTGAAACACAAGCAGTTGCTAGTTTTCCTGGGTGCTTGCTACACCAGGTCCCAGCCAGTTCACCAAAGGGGCTTTCTCCCCCCTTGGGTTTGCTGGCACTTGCTTCAGGTTGAACTTCCAATGATGAGCAAGAGCCGATTCTCTTGATGCGAAGTTTGGGCAGGCCTGAAGCTTGCATTTCAAGTTCGACTTCGTAAGTTGGTGGGCTAGCAGAAGGCAGCTTGCAATGACTTTTAGGAGTGGAGAACTTGGCTAGAAGTTGAGGATTTCCCATCCGTGCTGCAGCTTCCCGCTGCCTCCGGTCCGCAGTGCAGCGCAAAGAATAGGCAGGAGGAGACTTTGGCATAGGAGGTGAAGTACTCAGGGAAAACCTAGAGTGTCTCTTAAGTCTTGGAGCCTTCAGCCCCATGTATTCTTCTCTCAAGGTTTTTGGTTCCAAGTCCTCACTGACTGTTTGAGAACTACTTAGGAAGGACTCATGGGTGTTTACACTGGAGTTCCCCTCCTTAAACCATTGCTCACACTCTCTCTCAGCATTCTGTGCATGGACCTGCTCTCCAGCAGAAGGCTTTGGAGACAGATTCTTCTCCAAGTTTTCAGAGTCCTCCTTTGGAGAAAACTTTTGAGACACTACCTCCATCTGTTTATTTGCCTCTAATACAGGGGTATTTTGAGTAGCTTGGAACTGACAGAGCTGAAGGCTTTCTACAGAAGAGCTAGCACCGTCATGACGATTGTCCTTATTTTCAGGTGTTGCACACGCAACTGTGAGATTCCCTCCTCCAGGACTCAGTTCACATCTGGCCTGCTTGGATGTGTGAAGCAGAGAGCTCAGTGGAGTGCAAGCAATACCTGGAGAATTTTGAGAATATGGTTTGGATGCACAGAGTTCCCAGTCAGACTCTTTAGCCTCCACACGGGAAGGAGAGCATATTACTACACTGTCCATGAAACGTTCACTGAGAGAACTGAAGGGAGGCTCTAACCCCACAGCAAGCTGTGCTATCTCTGTACTTGGTGGGCTGGTACATAATCCTGAACCTGGATCTTCAGGTTTTCTGGGAGTACTCTTAGTTGCTCGAGATAATAAATCTGACTGCACCTGAATTTCCTTTGGCGGGATTTGCCTCCAACTACCAACTGGAGATGCTAATTTTGAGAGGTACCTCAAGGAACGTCTTGGAGTTTGTAGTTCTGTAGAACATCTCTCCTGCAGGCCAGAGGAGAGAGAAGCAGCTGGATTTGAATCTG
>JBCJKH010032014.1:31965-45193 GCA_039877255.1 Loriculus beryllinus
GCAGCTGGATTTGAATCTGTCAGAGGTAACAGTGAGGCACTGAGCCCTGTGAATCCTTCGTGTTCCAGCATGTGTAAGCCAGCCTCTTTGCAAGGAGAGGAAAGTCTTTCTGCTAAAGAAAAGTCCTCAGAAGTTCCTTGCAGTAAGTGAATGCTCTTGCTTTCAGCTAACGCGGATGGTGACTTGACCTTTTGTGCAGGATGAGAAAAGTACTTTCCCAAACACTTAACTGCAGTCTTCTTTGCAGCTGGGCTTTTGCCAGGAGTCTTCTCCATCCTCTGTGGTGTCCTGAGAAGGATGCGAGGTGATCTCCTTGGCAGCTTACTGGCAGAATTCACTGGCTTCTGGGCAGGTTTATGAGGTGTTTTCCTAGGAGTCTGCAGGGGACAATAAATAAATAAATGAAGAATCAGGCTTGTTCTATTCCAGCAGTATTATCTACCCCTCCTGAGAGTTACTTCAAGATTTAAAAACAAAAAAATTTAGACTTAACAAACACTAATTGAAGCTATTTAGGTCTCACTAAACATGAATAGAGAAAAGGGATAGAAAGAGAGATAAGTGTTTCTACCTGACAAGCAGTCAGCTCCTCTGAGTGTAAGGAATCTTTTCTTGTTCTTCTCCTTCCAGGTGAAGGATTCGCTGCAGGACTACACGTGTCAATCACAGCACCAAAGAAAAGCCTCTTGGGGGTCTGGACAGGGGCACTCTGTGAATGCTGCTTCATGCCTAGAAAGTAGAACGGTACAATTCAACTAACACCAAGTAACCTGCTACAAACAATTGTCACAAGCACCTCAGAGGTACAAAGCCTATAGCCCTGGCATGTTCTTTTCTAGCCGATGTTAAAGCTCCTCCAGAACTATTGTTATTTCCAAGTATGAAACTAATGTCCACCTATAGAAAAAGTGCTCTAACAGGAAAAAAAGTTAAGTCCAAAGTAGCTCAGCTTCTTAATAGTATTTACAGCTCATACCTTAAAGTTCTGGTTCATGACTAAGGATTCTAGTAAGTACAATACAAAGAACTAAACGTCACCATTTATAGCTGATAATCCTACCGAGAAAACCAGCAAAGAAGATCCCATCAGTCATCGCTTTATGCTACCATAGAGAAGACTGAAAGAAAGCTTTAGGATTTCTGTCCCACATTTTACACGGATTTCACTGCATTTGAGAAATACAGACTGACAATCAGCAGTGTTTTGGTAGATGGGCCTGACTGGTTTCTTAAGTTGGCAGTGTATTCCCCATAGGAATAGCTGCCTCACCATCCTCCAAATTCAGATTTCCAATTAGAAAAAATTACTAGGGATTAATTTCTCACTACAGAAGATACTACATGATAAACCTTAGCTTCTTGAAATCTCTTGTAGAGCCAAATCAAATCAAAATCAGAGCTATCTATGCCAGCTTTTCAGATCAGCAACACCAGCCTGCTCAAATCCCATTCAGTACCTTCTACATCCTGCAGTGTAGAGTTCTCCTCTTCTTGTCCTTGATGGACAAGCTGTGTATTTTGTGAGCTGGGCTGTGTAGTGGAATAGAAAACTCCAGAGCAAGTCCTATTCAAAGACAGCTGTTTGATGCGTGGGCTCCTTCTCAACCCTGCTTCTGCAAAGGTAAGGAGACTGGAGATGGAGACTTGTTTCCCTCAATAATGAGGACATCTTCAGGAACAGCTTGTAACTGAACACACCACAAAGAAACTTCCATACAGCTAGAGTATCACATGCAGGGCAAGCATTTCAAAGGAATGCATTTCAAATACCACATTTGCAGGCAAGCATTACAAAGAAAGATTTAGCTTTCCTGGAGATTTGGAATATTAATGCATATAAATCTTTCACATCATAATGCTTCCTCCTCCAAGTCATAGTAGCTTTCACTCCTCTCTAGCAATTATATGGAAAGCAATGCTAGAAAAGGCTTGTTTAATGCAAGTTACATCCAGGTTAAAGGACTAGTTAATTCTCTTGTTTCCTTTTACTAGTGATTTCATCTTCCTGCTTGCTCAGCCATGCTGTTTTCTTCTTTTCTGGGGACAAGAAGCAGCAGTAGCCTACATAACAGTCACTCCAGAGAGCCAAGTGGCTATTACAGTAGAAATCAGAGCAGTGTTAGGGTCACAGCACACCATGTTGAAGACACATTAAGGAAAACGCTGCATGTGCTGGTTTGACAGTAAGTAGAGTAGCTCAGAATCTTGTTCACCCTCAAAGTCCTTCATGTGTTTCCCTTTTAAAGAGTTATTATCCCTTTAAGTTACACACTACAACACAGCAAAGCCACCTATATAAAAAAATAGTGTTTACCATTTATGGCCTTCTCTGGAGATTCTTCTACGACACCAGTGTCACAGCCTGGATCAGAAGACCTTGAGAAACAGCAAACATGTTGGACTTGGCATATTGTTCACACTTACAAAACTAGAACTTCACACAGGCCAGAAAGCAGTACATTCTATTCTATGTTGATGTACTGCTTTGCGGGCTACACTAGGTGAGCAATTAGTAAGCACTTTGCCTCCTGTTTACACAGGATTGAGTATGGGTAACTCAACAGCTGTATAGGGAACAGCACCACATGGAGGCAAAGGCTGAATTTCAGGCCAGAGTCCACAAAACACAGCACAGGCCTTTTCTTCAGAAGCCCTTGAAACAGCAGCTGAGCCTAAACAGAAGTTAGCTGCAGGAATTAAAGCAGCCTGACTTACATAATGAGCCATACAGTATTTCTCCTCACTCAGACAACAGAACTTAGCCTCCACTAGCTCTCTTACTACCTTAGGTGAAGGTGAGATTTTGATGACAAAGAAGATACCTAGTCCCTGTGCTCACAGCCATTACTTATACATCCAAAACTTGAAGAAATTCAGGAGGAGCTTACTCACCGGCCTTTGATCTGCTTCTGTAGTAGTCTCCTGGAGACCTGCTTATGCAGTGGTGTTTCTGCAACTCTTTTGGTCAAGAGCTTGCGATGATCTAAAAAAATCAAGAAAGAGCCATAAAATCATCCAGTAATAAAGCAGTTAAGACAAGTAAGTAAATAGCTTTGTTTAGGTTTCAGTTGAAGAATGACAGTCAACACAGGATCCTTGTGTATCGCTCTCTCAGCACTCATAAGGTATTATTTCAGAGTCCAGTGTCTACATTTCCTTCCCACTCCCTCAATATTATCATCAGTACTTTGTGTCAGACATAATTAACCTACTGAGATAATTTTCATTCTTCCCTTTCATTCACAGATCCTTTTATAACCAAGCATTTTGGCATCAATTCTGAGACACAGGAAATTCAGTAAAAAAACCCAGGTTTCAGTTTCAAAACCATCTCGGTCACCTTCCAACCATCACCACAATGTTTTCTCCTTCATTAAAAACACATCATAATTGTTTCATAGAACTGAGGATGCAAGAATAGGGATTTTAGGAAAAGCTCTTCCACAACAATCCTATGCATGCCAGTCATATCCTACCTTTAGTGCCTTCATCACTGCATTTGTATCTTAAGCCTTCCACAGCAGATACTGACTGGCTTCTAGGCATTTTCTTCATAGACCTTTTTGATGGTGAAAGTATCTCTTCATTGAAGAGGTTCCTTCTTACCTTCGTAACCTCTGTGACACAAGATAAAGCAAGAAATGATCAGATTAAAAGGGTAAAAACAGGGAAAAAGAGGAAAAAGAGGATAATTTTGTTAGGCTGCTAGAGATGGGAACAGAAAAACAAGTTCTCAGAGGCCAAAAAGCATCAAAAATTGTTTTTCTGCTACTGGAACATACTCCTCTGAATCCATCCTGGACTTGTCTTACAAAGTTCCATTATTCCAACAATAAGCAGATGCCATAACAGGAAAAGCAGCCAGTCAGCGTCCCATATGGAGAAACATTAAGTGAGCTACAAAATCTCAACTGAAGCACATGTTGGTTCAGAGAACATGTAGGATTTAATTTTAAGTACTTTCCAGACAGAGATATCCTGTTTCCCAGGAGCTCACTCTTGTCCTCATTTTCTTTACAGGACAGAGAAGACTGAAATAATCACAAGATCCAAGGAAGAATGGAAAGGTTCTCCTTTCAGGATACCCAATTGAGAGCACACACAGAATGCAGCCATTATCTTCCTCAAAGTTTTTGCAGAACTGAGCAAAACTTTGTCCGTATTTCCAGCATGCTTCAGCATAACTCCATCATGGCTCACTAAAACGTACAGGGAGAACATGTGCTGAAGACACACCTTTCCATGGCAAAGCTAGAAGTCAATATACCTTGCACAGCTTCTTTCTGCAATGAAGGCATCTGCTGGGGCTTCTCAGAGGCAAGGTAAGAACGCAAGCTCTCCTGAAACAAGAAGTACGCATTAGTCTCACCAGAAGTGTAACATTATGTTTACTTACTATGAATATTAGCTGTAAGCTATGAACCACACTAATTCCTCCTTCAATACAACTGGCTAAATGGATGCAGAGCAAGTGTTTTTGCACTCAAGTGTCACTTCACAATGTTGCTGCACCCCTGACAGAAGCAACCCACACACAATCCTTTGGGAGGGTTTTACCTTTCGGATGGTAATCTTGGCTGTCTTGGGAATCTCAATTTGACGCAAGTTCTGTGGTGCTTCTGTCATGCTCCTGTGTCTGGCTAACACGTTTTTCCTTTAGAGAGTATGCAAAGCTCAAGTTAAAATAAGATCAGGAGCACAGTTATCAACCTAATAACAGCTTTGGTTTGACTCTAGAGATACGAAGTCTTTACCTAAATTTAGACTGTAGCTTATACCTTACTTATGTTACAGCACTGAAAGATGATTTGCAATTTGAAGAGCTATACCTAAAGTTAAGGATAGTATAAAAACTCATTTCACCATTTACAAAAATGTACTTAGGGTCCCCAACATCGAGATCTACAGTAAACTGCAGTTTTAATAATATAGTGGTCACCTATAGAACACACAGTAGAACATACTCTCATGGAAAATGCTAACAAACTCTGCTACACATACAGAATCAATATTACACTTTCATATAGCCAACCATGGCAAGTTAAAATGAAAAATAGGAGCCCTTAATGCAGAGCTATCAGCAGCTTGCCCCAACTATTTATCCAGCAACAGAAACAGAGATATCTGAGCTGTAGTTTTGGTAACTCTTCAGCCACAGCCCGGGCCGCAACAAGCTGCTTTCTATTTGGAATTACCTTCTCTTTTTGGCAGATCTGGTGCGCAGCTCCTCCAGCTGATCACTCTCAGTGGGCAGACAAAGAGCAGTGGGAGTTAAGGCAGATGATAAAGACAATGGAAGGCCTGGAGATTTGCTATCCAGAGTCATGGAGTCATCACTGAAGAAGTCTGAAGGCAGAACAGATGCCAGCTTTGCAGGTATTTGTGTACCAAGACCATAGTAAATATCTCCAAGGGTCTTTGGCATTGAATTCATATACCTAGAGTGTCAAAGAACACACATCAAATACAATCCCCCACAAAACTTTCAGTGTTTCAATCCCAAGGTTTGAACTAAATCTTTGTTTTCAAATGTCAATTAAAACAAACTGAAAAATCAAATAGGTTTTTTTTCATTAGCTTACTTGTCAGCTACTTTTTCTTTAATCACGTATAACAAACAGAACATGTTTGAACTTTGGACAATTACAGGATGCAGTAAATCAAAGCTGCAGATTGCTGTTTACTCAAAGAACATATCCAACCAAAACCTGTCCCCAGTAACACTTAAGACATGCTGAAGAACTTACAATTCTAATATCTCCTCTAGAAACTTTGTAAGATACCCTGAGTCTTCAGTGAGACACAAAATGCGCAACATATCTGTCATCTGGAAGAGAAAGTTAAGTGGGAAAATGGATTAAGTTGTGACAGTTGCAATACCAAAATTCTGAGCAAGCACTATTAGGTGTTACAGTAAAATCAAGGAAAAAACTACAGGTTCCAGTTCTCCATATCTAGTGCCATCCAGAAACACAACCTGGTCTGTAATTTACTTGCCTCTTCTAACAGCTGCTCCATTTCATCTGTGTTGCTTTGCAGTGAAGAGCACTGAAGACATAACTCGAGGCGTAAAAATACCTGAAGTCGGCACCTAAGGAAAAAAAAAAGAGATACCATACACTGCTTTTTTTCTGCTGGAAACAGCATATTTACTGCAAAAGTTGTGCTCAAGAAAGCAGTGGGAAGGGAAGTGGCTCCTTTTGACAGCATAATTTGGTCAGCATTTCATTTTGGTGGCAGGGGAGATGCCTTATTTCAGATATAGGCTGCAATACTTAACACACAGCATATGCGTATCTGAATTTAATGAGGTGATTTTACTGTGACCAGGGATCCTCCCTGGAATATTTACCCCATCTAAATACTTTTCCACTTGCACAAAAAAAAAGCCACCATTAGAAATTGCTAACCAACTCCACAGTATCCCAGGAGCTGAAGTAAACAGAGCATCTCATACTCTCTGACTTTGGTCTCCTTCTGTGAGCCATGCTGTTGTCTAAGCACTTTGCTGGTCTTCAGGAGATGGTTTCTGACTCTTTCCACACAGGCCACCTGCAGATATACATAATTACAGCAAAAACTTTAAGTCAGTTCCCTGTCTTTTGGGAGTAGCTTCATTGTTAACTTCTCCTTCAAGGGAAGGAATTCTTTTTTCTTCAGCAGCAAAGTCACAATGACATGAGACATGGAACAACTTCTAACTTGAAATCAGAGGTTACCTGCTTGCAGCTTCAGGCCTATGGATTTGGTTTTCATAGTATTTTTTACAATTATTCACAAGTTTACTAATTTTTCAGTCAGTTACTTTAAGTCTATAACTAGTGTTAAAGAATGTTAAGAATTTAGAATGAGGTCACGGAAAGACATGTGTTGAAATCTTTACCAAAGGGGTAAGCCAGTAACTGAACTGGGTTTTCCTGTGTTCTTTACAGCAAGTCACAGTATTTTCACTATTGAGTTGGCACAGGTAGAAGTAGTTAGCAATGGTGTTGACTACATGCAACTGTGCATAAAATCTTCAGGTAACATGAAGTAGTCTGAAATATTAAAAACTTTAATTTCTAGATCAGCGCCAACCCATATTGCATTTACCTACCTCTTTCTCTTTGGCATCCTGTATTTTCAAGAACCTTTTAATGGCCATGATCATATTCTGGGCACACACAGATGAAAGAACTCCCTCGGCAACAGCCTTCTGGTAGCTTGCAATTAAATGGGACTGCAGTTCCTCCTCAGTTTTGAAGTCTGCAAGGGAAATGGTCAAAGTTAATTCAAATCTTGTTCACCATCATTTACCCTACTGATGAAATACTCATTCCGGCTGAAGAGAACAGAGAAGGTCACCAAAGGTTTTCACCAGCAAAGATGCATCCAGATCACAGAACAACAACAGAAACAGTCCCAGGTTAAGACCCATGACAAATGGCAAGCTTAGCTCCAAGTAGATCAGCAAGCTTTTGAGCTACTGCAGTAGTCAAGAAACGTCCTTTATTTCTGCATGATGCTTAAACAGGACATTTTGAGTTACCTCTTGATGGGTGCTTCCCTCTACTACTTTTGGTTAACAATAAAAGCAAAAAGACTGTTCCTTATTGCTTTTTTTAGATGGAGAAAAGGCAGGAAACTAACCCCAGGATTAGTTGAAGCACTAGGATGTAAACATACATAGAAACTAACTTGGAGAACGGTGGAAAAGAATAACGACTCTTGGCCATTCTGTGCCAAGCTGAAGATACAGAAACCCAAACGCTGATCTGTCCCCTAGCACCTAATACTCCAATTATTATCCTTTTCTCTATCTTCCATAAAAATCCCATATAAGCTCCTACAAATATAAGGACTGAAATTCAATACACACCTTTTGATAATTCAAGTGCCTTTTCCTTTTCTTCCACCTTCTCAGTCAATCTTTTTGCTGAAAGCTTCCATGGAACCTTCTCATTCACTGTTGGTGGCTCACCATCAGGCTGAAGCTTCTGAGCTTTTACATTTAGTCTTGCTACATTGAGCATCTGTAGGGATCTGGACATGCTCTTCATCTTCTGCCTGACTGGAGTGCGAGGAACCCCACCTGCAACACCATAGAAAGGGAGTGCTACTGTCACACACACTGGACCAGGAACTCCATCCAAGGGCGAGCACAATACAGAATTCAGTGTTACTGTCAAGCAGTATTAGTAATCTTCTAGTGGAAAACAGAGGGTTTGTAATTCTCCATTACATAAATGTACACGCACCTACTTCTCTAAGTAAAATAGAAGTGAAAACTTGTTCTGCGTAAGAACTTATACCTATATAAGATACACCTATAGGAAAGCAATCTTACATCACAGAAACAGCCAACAGAGCAAGACGTGGGAATACATTAGCTGTGGCTAGCGTACCGAAATGCAAAAATTAAACTCTCTTCTAGAAGAAAGTGTTTTATTTCTCCAAATTAGAACAAAGTTGAGAGGTTGCAATATTTACTAGCAGTTGGAACAGTGCCTATTTCAACAACTAGTGAAACATGCTGCTCTGGAACAGCTTTGTCAGTCACTAAGCAGCCTTGAATCAGATTTGGGTTGCTCTTAAAGGACAATCCTAATATTAATATGTAAATGATGCTGTCTCCAAATTGAAAACGAAAATCTAAAGCATGTCACTGCTCAGGAAAACACAGCTCTCCAGGGTTCATGTATTACAAAGGCCTGCTGAGAAGTCTTTATCATCCTTAATTGACAGTTGGCACACGTAAGCTCGAAGCATACATACGCCTCTTTCTGCTATTTCCTGGTCCAGCTGCAGCAGATGTTTCACTGGATTTTCTCTGGTACAGTTCAGACAGACTTTCTAAGAGTTCCACTTCAGACTGGTCCACATCATCCTTCCTGCTAGCACAAGGAACGTGCAGGAGCCTATATAGAAGACCCATTCAACACAGTTATCAAAAAAGAAGGGGGTAGGAAGCTTATTCCTTGTTTGCAGTGGACAGGAATCACATTCTTCTAACTACCAGTAACACATACTAGTACATTACCAATGCCTGATCCCCAAAACTCTTCAGATACTAAAAACCCACACCACCCCCTGAAAAGGGTCACACAAAGTCGGAAACAAACATGACAAAAGTTGCCTGAAATACAGTGGATATGCCACTGACCCACACCACAAAACCACATTAGCAGCTCTGTGCTAAACTATCTTGCATTAGGCTTTTGTTAATGGTCCATTCAGCCACCTGTCTGAAGAAAGCAGGATTATGCATTCCTACTAGATACCAACTGTGATAACACAACCACTATCTTCAGCACCTTGCAGTGAATCCTACAGCATAAGAAGAGCTAAAGCCTGACATTTCCCTAAGTAGCTTAGATAATTAAGTTGCCTGTATCCCTCTTGAACCTGCCAAAATCTTAATCCACTCAAAGTACTACCCTAATATCCTGTTCCCAAATCCTTTTGTCCATACACCAAGATATAATGAAGCAAAAGCACACAGAAAACTGAGTACAGAAATAAAAGTACTAAGAGGAGCATTTAATTCCAGAACTCTGAGCAACACTACAACCAAACTACTTATTAGGAAGCAGAAATCCTCAATGTCTCCTACTCAGAGACATGTTTCAGAAACATACCTGAATGATTCCATCAGATCTGAGCTTGCTCCACATGCATTCGATGTAGGATACCATGATTCAAGTACTGAAGGATGCCAGCCCCCTGTATGGGACAGTTCCCTTTGGACCCACTCTGGCACAGGAGCTTCTTCTGTGAGCGCACACACACACACAGAGAAAATTATTAGAAAGAGCTAAATGAAATGACAGAAGGTCTTTGTCTTCATAGAGACTCTAAAGCAGAGGTTTCCAAACCTTTAGTCCTGGAAGCCCAGTTTAATGTCCAACACATCAGGTGTGGAGACTCGTAAGAAGATTCACTCTAACACAAAGCAGCTGAGCTAGAAGCAACCTCCCTGAAGCCACTCCCAAAGGCTCTACAGGCCAGGCATGGCTTGTGACTCATTTCAGGAAACCTCAAATAATTCGTCCCCAGGCACAGCATAGCTACACTTAATCTACAAGCTAATAGAAATAAACCAGAAAGATACATCACTGCAGATTTCTGAATCATATCAGAAGGTGTGAGCCACAGAGGACAAGGCAAAATAAGCAAGTCCCAAAGAAGTGAGAGACTCCTCACAAGGCAAATCATTAACTTTCAATCCTTCCACTCCAAAACAGACCTAGAGATGATCAAAAAATGGCAAGTTTTTTGCATTTCCTGACACTTACCCACACTGGCCTGAGAATCTTCCATCACTGTGTCAATTTTACTCAACACACTATTTACAACATCTGGGAGGTGAAAATCATGGTCCTGGGAACAGTTCTCCACTACATCTCCTTCAAGGTTGCACCGCTGAGCTTCAGCAGTCTTCTCAGTACCAAGTACAGTGAGAACTGCGGTGGTCTCAGACAGGGGTGATAAAACAGCAGTGCAGGAGCACCAACTTGTAGACAGTGATACCTCAGCAACCTACATTAAAAGAGAGAGGAAAAGTTTACATTACCTAGAAATACAGAGACCTGGGGGTACAGACACTTTACAAGCAGGTTATAGACTTACATGATCTCCTAAAGAACATTCTGAATTTATCTCTGAATGAGCAACATGCAGTGTCACAACATGATAAACTGTCACCCCTGTTGTTACAGCTCACTTCAGAATAGGTGTTAGCTTAAAGCAAAGGAAAAGAGTTACCATGTGCAGTTCTTCAGCCACTAAAGTCCTTAACAGCTGCTGGAACAGTGACCTGTTGCCCTCTGCCTGGTCAACCTGTGAGCTCTGCAGTATCCAGCTCTCTGTGAGGAAGTGCCCAGCCTGTGCCAAGCTCCAACCTGACAAGCTGCCTTTCAGGAAGATATTGACTGGACAATGCAGTTGCCGTTGGCTCATGGCAAGGGGTTCCAGGATCACAGGACAGCTTTCTTGCTTCTTTCCTCCTGGATAAGATAAGCAAAGGATAAGATAAAGCAAAAAACCTAAAACAAGTGAGAAAAAAAAAAAAAAAAAAGGTTTTCATTGAGGCAAAAGGAACTACAATGTAAAAAAAAATCCCAAGTTTCATGGCTAAACAGGGAACAACTCTCCAGTAAGTGGCTGCAGAACTGACCTCCTCCGCAGGCTCTCAAAAAGCTGAGTGCAACAAGGGACCACTAAAAGAGCCAAAGCACACCACATGCTGCTTTGAAGCTAATCTTTCTTTTGATGAGGCTTTTTTGTATTCTAAGTTTAGGTAAACTGAAGCTAAGGCAAAGCATGTATAAAAGCATATATACACCTATATGAGGTGGGACCAGCAAGTAGGTGTTCAGACATCCAGGTTTATGGAAGCATGTAAAACTGAAGAGACTAAATCAGAAATATGGGCTAACAGCTCTCGTATCAAAATAACAAAACCCATGCAAGACTTTTTCTTTAAACTCAGGCCCTTAAACACCTGAAGTTACTTCTACACCTCCTGTTCCCAAGGAAAGCTGGTCCAAACCCTGGCACATCACAGTTACTACACCACTTATCTGGGTGTTATTACCAGGCATACTGAGAAACAATGTTCCTTCTTGCTGGGGGAAAACTGCTTGGAATACAGAGGGCTTCAAGAACAAGCAGTTCAAAGTCGCATCCAAGGGCAGCAGCGTGCTCCAAGGGACAGTCTGTGGCACTGTGGAACTGGAGCCAAAGTTGTGGGGACTCAAAAAATGCACCAAGGTGTCAGCTGGCAAAATGGTTCCTCCGGTCTGACAGATCAGTTCCAACATTGTCCAGTATCCAACGTGATCCGGAGAGTCCATCACCTGAAATCAAGGAACAGAGACGTTTCCAGTTAGTGTTGGTAGACAGAGAACATTCACAGGAACAAATCAAGACGGATGCATTGAGAACAACCAGAGTATGAAATGACTATGAAGCATCTAAACTCAGTGCTTCCCAACTGGGTTTACGGGCTTTATCAGCCTCCATAGGAATACAATACAGAAAATTCCATTTCCACTAAATTAAGAGCTGCCAGCACTTTAAACGGGTTCAGCTTCAAGTCCAGTCTCTCAGACTGCTTATCTGCAATCCCGAACAGCTGCAGCTCCCACCTAACTCAAAGCCCAAAACATCCCCCCAATGAACACTTCACAGCCAGCTGCAGCTGTATCCCAGCTCCAAGAGGGTGCCCACCATCAGTGTACAGCCTCCCGCTGGACACGACCCTGTGCATCAGGAGAGACCCCACCGGTACCCCCGGCCGGAGCTGCGCGGTGCCAGCGCGTTACCTGCGCTCACTCCGCGGTGTCCACCCAGAACAGCGCGATCCTCTGCTCCGCGATCAGCTCCTGCACGCTCTTGGGCAGCAGCTTCTCCGCCAGCTCCTGTGCCGCGGGGGGGTCCGCAGGGGAGGCCGCGGCGTCGCTCCCGGACACGAACCGCCGCAGGTCCCTCCGCGAGCGCGGGCAGGGGGAGAACAGGAAGACGGCGTTCACAAAGCCCTCGGGGGGAGCGCGGCTCTCGGGAGGTTCCGCGGCGGCCGGCCCCGTCCTGCGGCTCCTGCGCAGCGGCTTGGCGGGGGACGCGATCTCGGGGCGGTCCCATTGGAAGTCGAGGAGCGTCTCCTTGAGGCCGTGGTGGGTGAGCGCGGCGCGGGACGCGGGGCCGGGCAGGACGGCGCCGAGTCCCCGCGCTCCGAACCGCTCCGCCAGCTCCTCCTCGAAGCGGGCCCAGGCGCGGGGATCGGGCGGGCGGAAGCCGCCACCCCGCGAGGCCCCGGCGCGCCCGCCGAGCGAGTCGAAGAACCGGAACGCCCAGCGGAGGCGCGGGAGGCCGAACCGGCAGCACAGCTCCGTGAGGAGGCGCAGCGCGCCCCGCTGCAGCCGCGCCCGCCGGCCCGGACTGGCCGTGTCCAGCAGGAACACCACGCTGTGCGAGCACGACATGGTGCCGCCGGTCCGGCCCGGCTCGGTCCGGCTCGGCACGGCTCGGCACGGCTCGGCACGGCACGGCTCGGCACGGCTCGGCTCGGCTCGGCTCGGCTCGGCTCGGCACGGCACGGCTCGGCACGGCACGGCTCGGCACGGCACGGCTCGGCACGGCTCGGCACGGCACGGCTCGGCACGGCACGCCTCGGCACGGCTCGGCACGGCACGCCTCGGTTCGGCACGGCTCGGCTCGGCACGGCTCGGCACGGCACGGCACGGCACGG
>JBCJKH010032020.1:0-23402 GCA_039877255.1 Loriculus beryllinus
AGGAAGAATCGAACCCACTTACACAAAACTCCCCCCCCCCCCCCCCCCCGTACCTTATCTGATTGTATATTACTATTTATGCATAACTAGATAAGCTTTAAGCTCCTTTCCAATCCAAACCATTCTATGATAATACTCCCACTGTTCCCTTCATCGAGACAGCTGGTAGGCTATCTATCAACTCTCTCTTAATCATGGCGTCTTTTTGTTTTGGCATGTTTGGTCCCCTTTTTTTCTCGTTGTTCGACTTCCGAAGTTGCTCGTCATCTGCAAGGAATTTTTGTGGAGCTGGTGTGACACACTCTGGCCATCTCTGGTATTGCTTCTCATCACATTCAAAATATATTCACTCCTAAAACCTAGAATTAAGGCCACCACCACGTGAAAAACAGCAAACAAAAATCCCTTATGCTGTGCAATGATGCCTACCTTAGAGGTACGTAGGGAAGTGGTGGCAAGTGTCCCATGCCACCACTGCCTATAGCCAAGCAGTGCCAACAAGATACTCAGCCTGCTCTTTGGCCCTAACCCAGGGCTCCTACTTCGACCTCTGGAACATCTGGGACACAGATACCGGAAGGACCTTGCATGATCAAGACACAACTGCTCCTTGTGTTACTCCATGCCACAAAAGCTCAGCAGAACAGCACTTCAACCACACACCTCTTTCCTGATTTGAAGCCTTTCTGCACACAGGAACATCAGTACTGGTTAAAAACACATTGCTTCAACCTAATTTGGTGGCTTGTGAGGGTACAGTCAAGTGTGTACTTGCACACGTTATTTTCACAGCATCTCAGAATTCAACTAAATGCCCAGCAAATTAACAACTTATTAGGACACTAATTTACCATCTGTTAAAACCATCCAAAAACTGGAAGCCTCTGGCTGCTGCCCTTTTACCTGCAGCTTTCCAAAGACTGAATCATAGAATCACTTGTGATTCTATAAATACAATAGAATCAGCTAGGTTGGAAAAGACCTTAAGATCATGAAGTCCAACCATGTCTCTTCCAGCCTTGTCAACACCACAATCCCTTAATGCCTCCAGACAACACTGCAACTCCACTTCTGTCCCTAAGCAGTGGGCATACCAGAGGACAAGACCAAAACACAGATGCTAAGAGATCAGCAACAACAGATGCTTTGCAAAACATCATGTAACATTTTAGGCTGGCTTCTCCTCCACTAGAAATCAGCTTTTTACAAAGAGCACTTCATCCTTAACCAGCCCCCATAGCTACTTCAGGTCTCTCTCAACAAACACCACGGAACAGGTATTTGGTAAAGGAGATGTATATTTATTCGCTTTACAAAGAGGTGGTATTTACTTGCAACAGCTCAATTTATAGACAAATATATTATTGTACATTAGAGTGGTGAATGGCTCAAACCTTTACCTTGTTTTGCTCTTAAAAATGTGTTTGCACCACTTCAGCTTCCATTAGCTGAGCAAATAGCTATCCTTGTTCTGCCACTGAGAGGTAAAAATCCATGATAAAGGTATTGCTGTGCGCTATGTATTCACAAGCATTCACCTTCTCATTTCCCAGTGTTACTCCCATTTCCTCACCCAATTCAACAATCTATCCTCCGGGTTAGCATTAAACTTATATACAGCCTCCATTAAAACAAAATTAGGAGCCAGTGATAGTTCTAATGTCCTTCTGAAGCACAGGAAAAGTCATTGATTTGTACGTATAAAAGTCTTCAAATTTGTTAAAAACAAAAAGAAAAATAAAAAACCCAAACCCACGCCATCTGAAGTAGTCATTTAGATGTTGCCAAGGCGTGGCTAAACCAATGGAGGATGGGGAAAGGAGAAAAGAATTCCAGGAGAGAATTAAATATTACAAAAATATCTCTTTTTTTTTTTTTCTCTTGTTTTCCATTTCATTTTTATAAAAATGCAACAGGATGCTCCCACTTGCTATGCTAACTGAAGCATGGAAAGAAGGTACAGACCAGTTGTCTTTGATCCTCGAATAGCAAAACAAACTCAATATAAAGCTGAACCAAGTTTACCACACAAACAGTGGTGTCAGATTTATTTCACTTGAGATACAAATGCATGTCCACATGAGAGGCATAATCTGACCATGAGGCGGAAGAAATGTTTCTATAAGTAAGCGCAGGGAAATAGGGCGAGAGAAGGCTGGCATGGTTAAACATTCTGGATTCAGAAATGCACCATGCCCCACAGGTGCCTCTGCACATAGGCTGTGCACAAGTCTGCACTCCCAATATGCAAATATGGCATCTTTCCACAAGATGATCCGGAATTAGAGTTTGGTGGCCCACTTGTTTAAACTGTTAAAATTATCCTTCTGTGCTGTTATTCTTCTTCACTTTCATTTTCTGGTTCCAAATCAGAATCACCATTGATTTCCTTTTCAACAGTCATGTCTTGTTCATCAGATTGCTCCTCTTTTTCTTCATCTTCATCCCAGTTTTCCTGGGGGAAAAAAAATAAACAGGAATGTTGGAACCTTTGACAGTCACACTATTTCTTCTGCTGCAAGCAAACAGGAGAAGATCTGATCCAACTCCACTTACATCCGACTCTTTATCTGCAATCATCTCATCATCTGAGCCTTCCTCCTCTGAGGATTCTGCAAAGAGAAAACACTCCTTCAGCATGGACAACAGACTTTAAAATGTCATTTTGCAAACAAAGCCCAACCCCACATGCTGCTAAGTCTCCAAACTGTGCTATTTCAATTCCAAAACTAATCCTATCTGAAGATCAGGCTGATCAACAAGAATCAGGAACAAGTTACTTCCGTTATGAATATACTGTATGAAGCTGTAGTAGAAAAAGAGGCCAAATTGGAAGTGCACACTTGCACACACACTTAAATCTACATAGAAGTACCTTGACTCTATCTACCTTAGTAGAAGGGCAGCTAACACTAGAAATGTGAGGTTGCCAGTTACATTAAACAGCATACTAAACTTCCAGTTAACCAATTCCTTAATGCGTGAAGCAGGAATGGGAGAAAATGGAAGAAAAAAAGAAGGCATGTGGACAACCAACTACAAGCTGCCCACATCATTAAGCACTGATTTTCCTGCCATAGACTTGCCACAGGAACTCTCCTGGCAGATTGTACACTAGTAGATAAGCACAGGATCATGATGAACAGCCATCAAGTATCAGCTGTCATGTGAGTTCAGGAGCTGAGCTACACCTGGTATGCAAGACTTACCATCCTCATATACCAGCTTTGCAGTCTGATTCATCTCAGTGACATCCTGAACTGCTTCTGATGCTGCAACCTGAATGGAATTTGCAGATTAGCCTTAGATGTAGTCACATATTCCAACCTTAAAAGTCAGCAGAACTCATAACAATGTTTAAATGAAGTCTACATCAAGTTTAACACACATGAATTCATTTATAGCAGTAGTTGAACAGACAAATACAAAGGACAAAGTAAAATTTTAGAGGTATCTGCTCTGAAGCAGCTCAGTACCTTCTATTTATTCCCCTTTAAAACTCTATGGGCTAGTAGACACACCTGGCAGGAAAAATATGTGACACTTCCAGTGAGCACTGACTGACAAGACAGTCAACTAAGTGTACTGTTTCAACTGTTACCGGTGTAGCTGTACAGCACCTGGATTAAGTTCCTGATGACCAGCCCCACTGGATGTAATCACAGAAGAGAGGTTAAGCCTGCGAATAATACTTCTGCACAACCCATGTTGTATAGCTGTAACTTACCTGGGTGACAAGAATGAACAGTCTTCCATGCAGACGGGAAAGTTTTTGCAAAGTTTTTACTCTGCTCTCCATTAACTGGTATAGCATTCCCAGCTGAGGAATAAGGTCTGGCAACTTGGGAGAAGAGAAAGATGAAGAAATACGAAGCTGTCAGCACCACCACAAATATCTTACTTTTAAACTACCTTTGTACTTCTGGGGCAAGCAATCCTTGCTCACATTCTTCAAGACAGAAGGGAGAGCTGAGGGTTCACAGAAACCACCTGCAGCCTGATCAATTAACATTTAGACATGTTTAGAAACATGATCTACTTTCAAAACACGGCAATTCCATTCCTCTTCCTTTCCACAGTAACTGCCATAAGCAGGTGTCAGAGCACCATTTGGAAAGCTGTGTAAATGAGAACTAGATATACACCAGTGTATGAATGCAGCCTCAGCAAGGTGTGCAAGTTCTGACACACCACAAAATTGCATTAAATGGAAAGGACTAACAATGCTAAAATGCCCTTTTCTTAACTAAACAAGAATGCTTTAACCCATCCCTTGTAAGGCAAGGCTGGATCAGAAGCTACATTACTTACTATACTAATAACTTGGGCACACCATTACCCAATGCCATGCCCAAGATGGTCTCAAGATGAGCATTACAACAGCAAGGCAATTTAGTTCTAAAAGACTTAGTGACACAGGCCAAATCACTCTCCAACATTAATTTTTTCCTCAACCTCACACGTATGACACAACTTATCTTGGTTTGACTTTGGAATGACTGTAACTATGCCCTGAATGACCAAGGCAAACAATTTATAACCAGCGTGCAGCAATTTAGCAGAAGTACACTGTATTCTGTACATTGATTTGGGCACTGCCATATATGGAGAGCAGGAGACAGATTCCCAGAGGAAGAATACAGATTTATTTAAGCATTTAAATCCAATTTTAGTTACGTGCCTTAGCATTAATGCAGAATACTTACTGTGGAAAGGTAGGATGCATGTATAGTAAAAACAGACTTCAGCCATCGAACCATTAGGGAGGCACTGGAAAAGAAAAATAAATGATATCAAAGAGATACTGGCAGAGAAACACCAGATTCACCTTCTACATGTTAAACAGTTCTATAGAAAGTGCTCCTCTTTCATTATATAAAAAGATAAATTCAGGTAGAAATATAAAAGTTTGTCTATCCAGATAAGATACCTATCTAATTTATCTGTTTCGAAAAAACACGGACTTTTAAGTGAGGATTAAACTACCCATGCTCAGGGGTCTGTGTTTATGACATGTTATATAGGAGGCTTCAATGAACAAAACATCAAAGCATAGTACTTTTTTCTCCACCTACAAAGAGGGGAATTTCTGTTGAAACAAACAATCAAACCAAACCAACCAATACGTTTGAGGACAGCTACTCTCTGCAAAGCTATCCTTATAGCAATATAACAAAATGAGTGGAAGGAGGCTGGTTTTGTTATTAAACACACCACCAGGAGATTTCTAAATATATTGGAAAATTAGACAAAACAAGCTATACATCAAATAGTTACTTTTTTAGGTATTGATCAGGTTCACAGTGTTAATATTTAGGGCTTTCAGATACATTCTCAAGAGTTACATGCTTATTTCAGATTACCTTTTTCTCTTTTTAATTTCACTTCAGCCATCCTGACAAAGCACTGCCTTAATAGAAGTTCCTCTTTGCACCCACAATCAGGTGAGAATTTTACCTCAAGATGCTGCAGTTTAATTACAGTTACTATGGACATCAGTCACATAGGTGGAGGGAGAGAACATAATGCACACATTAGAAATGTTTCAGGTGAATTACACGGTAGCCAAGTTGTCTCTTACCTATACGGGTTGCCTTGCAATCTTTTCGTAAGCTAGAAGAACAAAAAATAGTCAGCAGCAAATAACAGATAAAAGAGTTTTAAACCCCCAGCCTTACATCCATAATACAGCAGAAACATCTCCAGGCATTTGAAGCCTGCTAACATTAACGATTGCGAAGCCCCAGAGTACTACATTGCTGGCTCTACCATCATATACACAGGCTGATTACTTGCAGGAGTTGAGCTTCATTATTACAATAAAAGCAGAACTCAAGAGGCAATATATCCAGTGAAACTTAAAGCTGGCAGGAATAAGTGAAGGAAGATCCCTTCGCTTATGTCTCTGCATATCTGCTCAGTAGAGCAGCTGCTACAAGGTAGACAAGTTGGGGAAACAAGGGAAGGTGGTATCATGCAAAGGCTATTTCACAGAACAGATCTCAAGCTCTGCAGAAGATAGTCACATGAGGATTTGTCCATCCACTTAGAGTCGAACACTTAATATCACTGAATAAGCAGTTCACAAGACAAATCCCTTTAAAAATTAGTACTACTAAGTAATGTTGCAAAGCTTAAAAATAGCAACTGGCCACCTGAACTATCTTCAAAGGAGGAAAGAAATTGCCCCTTAATTTCAAAGTGCTATCTAAACTCACTAAAGTACATATTCTATTTCTCTTTCTCTCATACGAGTATCTAGCATATTGCTCATGTAACTTGTTCTTGCTAGCACTGCTATTTTCATGTTTCAAATTAGCATTCATTTTAATAGTTTTCACAAAAAGATGCAATGCTAATTGCTTGCCATGGACTAAACAAGCTTTATCCTTACTTCTTCCTTTTTCCCATATAATCATTTAATGTAATATCACATGACCTAATGCTCCCCCTAGCTTTGACAGTGACACTTTGTCCTTTGGTTAAGCTTCAGCCAGAAAAGATAACAGCCTATTAGAGAGAAATTAAGAACAATTTCTGTCCTGTAAAATTACCAAACCAACTTAACTGCCAAAAATAAAGAGACATATCCTGGATTTTCCCCAACTACATTGCATACCAGTCATGGCTGGTACAACATACAAGAAACACACTCTCCTACCTCATGTAGTAGCGGAATGACAGCATGTATAGGCATTCTGGATACCGTATTCTTTATTACATTATCTTTTCTTGTGTTGAGCACTCTCTGTTAAAATGCAAAAACATGATCAGAGAATCATTCAGTTTGAACATGTATATGAGCAATGAGCACAATCAAAAATTCCTGGCTTTAAATCTTTTTCTATTCCACTACATTTGTATGCTAAGATGAGGATTATGAGTAAAAGATTTACTATGAAAAGGAGTTCCATTTTTCAAGTCAGCTACAATTAACAAAACACTTAATTAACCAAAACAATCTAGCATTGCCTCTAGCCCATCCCATGTTAGAAAAGTATCAGCATCCTTTACTGTTTTCTGAGCTTGACTTCTGTAAATAAATGCCTTGTGACAAGTAATTTCTATTTAGCACCAAATCCTTAAGATTTCATTTTCCTGCTCTTGAGCTATTATTTTCTCCTAGTATAAGTGCAACTATAAGCTTCTCAAGTAAAACTGTTGTCATAAATGCATTTTCCAGACAAGATCTACTTGGGAACTGTACACTCAGAAGACTAAGCACGCACTGATTCAGAACGTAAAGTAGGTAACAACAAAAAAAGTAATACCACTACCACCATTTATAATACCTCTGCCTTGAGCAGCAATTCAGCAAAAAGCAGCTGGGACAAACAACAGGTTCTTGACTATTCAGCCTTGCCAACTTTCAGGAGAGGCTACTCACAAGTCTCAGGGAACAGATTAAACAGCGTACAATGATTTCGCAACACTTACATTTAGGATTTCTGCATCGTTGCTTTCCAAGCCCTGAACCAAAAGTACCGCGAAGCTATCTGTTTGTGGAAGGCCACCTGGAGTTTTGACTTTGCTCACATCAATATCCAATGCCTCTAAGCGCTCTTCAATGCTTTCCTGCAGATGACAAAAACAGGCAGTGCTGTTTAAGTGCAGTTTCTCAGCAACTTAGCTGAAGGCTAAGTACCTAAACTACGGCATTCCCTCTGTTGGAATTAAGGATTTCCAACAGGTTTCTGTTGGAAAATAACACAAATTTTGTACTGGGAGAGAATAGCCTGAGAAGTATTGACTGAAAAGCAGTAATATACCTTAGCCCACAGAGACAGACACAAGCCTGGGACAAAGTTTTGCAGAAACATGGCAAAACTACAGGCAAGGCACCCAGGGCTAACTGAGGGAAAGGTTTTGAGCAGAGAGAAGTTACTTTCATACAAAAAGGTATCACCACCAAGGTTGCTTCCATGCCAAACAAAGCGAGTTCAGTTTCATCTAAAGTTGTAACAGTGATTTACAATTCCAGTTTCTCTATTACTGTTGTGTTAATAGAGGAAGCACTTTACCCCTGTCTCGCCCGGTTTCCTCTTGGTTTTCTTTTTCTCCTTTCCTGAGGCTGGAGCTTTGACAGCTGTACTATGTCCTGGAATTCCAGGCACTAGCACTTTGGTGTCCGAGTTCACAACAGGTGTTTTTACCTAGTAGACAGAGATAATCACATTTTGCATCAATTGCTAGTATCTTGAGCTTGCGTCCAATTTAAAAATAGTGATTTTAATCCCAGTCTCTCACATACACAGTAAACCCAGCCTATTACAACCCATTTCCTTGATATACATATTAGCATTATCCTACATTTTTAAGAGCAATTACTAATGTCAAACAAGTCAGGTAGTTTTCATAATTAACTAAAGCAACTGTCTCGTTGGAATCACCTGTGAATCATTCTTCTTACAACACTCAAACCACGTGTTTGTATCCAACAACAAATATTTGTATGTTTGCTAGCAATAGATACCACATGTATTAATAGTCAGGCCCCTAAACCACATGCAGATTAATCCAGCTTCTACTGGAAGGTAAGAACTGATCATGAACAGCAGCACAATGTAACAAATACCTGTGGGAGGCATGCTGGATGCCCACTGAAGCAAAACAAATATAACCTACTACAGTGAGCAAAGCAACTTCCAGGTGCTGTGTGTAGAAGTAAAAAATAGTAATAATAATAAATGGGTTTTGTAGCTCAAGAATTTTCCTGTAGAACAGCAATGGCATTGAATGCTATGCTCTTTGCTCACCACACTGACCGCTGACCTTCTCTCCACAAGGCATGCTCAGACAGCCAAGAGAAATGCGTCTTCACTGGAATTCAGCAAAAAGCGAAACCAAGATGGGTATCATCACTGCATGCCAGGGAGTTCCTACACCTCTCACTGTATTTCAGCTCTGCTACCCACCAGCTCCAGGACTGAGGAATCAGCACAAAGTCCCGCTTGGCTGATGGAGCACCAGATCCGGTAGGTACCTTGAGGGTTAGAAAAGCAGCGCTGTCTGCTCACTTCATGGATACAGAAGGCGTTTCAAATCTTCAAGGCATGGAATTTGTACACTGATTAAGAACTTCACAGCCTATCTCTAAACCCCCAGGAGATCCAGCATGAGAGAAAACAGTGGCAAGTGGCCTCAGTGGACACTGCTGCCATTTAAGCATCTAGCTCACATTCCCAGGTGCTATACCCCCGTGAACAGGAACACATGAAGGCCACCTCGAGAAAGAGCCATAAGGACATCACCTTTAAGGCCTAGTTGCATTTTATTTAGGCTCTAAAACAAAGGCCATCCCAACCTCACCCCAAATCATCAGGGTCGAAGAGGGTGAACATATTGACAGATTCTAGGGGAAGGACTGATCTCAGGCAGAAGAAAAACCATCAGCCAGTATTGTCCATCAGGCAGACCTGCTAAGAACAGGACTTGCTATGAGCTATAGGAGGGTAACTGTGTGAGAGCATACTAGGACATACAGCAGCCATGAAGCACAGTTTACTCACACCTGCCTGAGTGCTACAGACATCTTTATCTACCACTGCAGCTATGAGCAGGTCCATCCAGAAATCCAACCTCATTTTAAAAGACAGCAATGAATTCTGCCATTTCCAAAGTAAACAAGAAAAGCAACAAAATCACATTTCACACAAAGCTCACCTTTGTTAGGGCAACATCTGTTTTAAGTGACAACACTTTCTGGATGTCCCTTATCAAACATATATGGGATTCCATGGTGTTTAAAGACTAGAAGGACAAAACCAAAAGCAGTTAACGTATTTGAGATTCACTCCTGTGATTCATTACACTACTGAAAGATGATAACAAATTCTGGAGCTATAAAGTAGAAATAACTTTTTTCACTCTAGAACAGCAGCTGCTTTGCACATCTGTCTTTTGTTACCAGATCTCTATGCTCTCCAAAGAGCATCACACAGGTACACTGAAACAGTATTAAAACCAGTTTTGATGGTTTTGATTGAAACAGTTGAAATGGCAAGAAACAGCCAGCAATGTCAAGCTGTATTTTAATTGAAAGAATGGAAAAATACAAATTACCTTTTAAAACAGCTCGGGGGCAACAGTCATAGCTCCCAGAAAAGGGAGAAAGAGTAAGTTTTGCCTTGTTAACACAACTTATAAAGTAAAAATAATCCCTCCCACTGAGAGCAGTACACAGTCCATATTACAAAACCCAAAACCTTTCCAGTCAGTTTCACATACCACTTTCTCTATGATGGGCTGTAAGGTGTTTCCATACACAAGCAGCAGAGACTGTTTGTCTGAGCAAAATGCAGCTGCCAGAATAGGGACTGGTTTTGGTGTGGAGTCCCCATCATTTCCAGGTGTTGCTATCTGGATAGTACAGTTTGATGTTAAGGGTTTTTTGCAATAACTGGAAGAAAAAAAAAAAAAGAAAAGAATTCCAAATCTTTTGAATTCACTTAAAGCTTAAACACTTCAACATCTCGCACATTTAAGCAAGCACCTTTTGTTAGCAGGTCTTCAGCAAACTCAGCTGATTAACACCTTTTACAACTGGCTAAGATGAGGTACACAGACAAAAACCTTGACTAAAGCAACATTTCATACTGATGTCCAGCACAGCCCCCAACAACTAAGTATCCCAAGACAAAGAACCAGCTGGAAGCTGATTTGTGAACAAATACAATGGCTCAAAGGCAGCAGCATGACAAGACTGAATTTTGCCTTCCAGTAATCCCAGCTCTCTCCCCAGAAAACACCCTCAAGATGAATGCTAACTTACCCATTTAAGATATGTTCAAATAAATGCAACTGCCCATCTCGGCAAACAACTGCTAACTTCACAGGCTGAAAGAAGGCACAGTGAAAGGTTTTTATTAGATCAAAAGACAAACCTCCTGGACATACAGGACATCAAGAAACAGTTGCATGGCTACGATTTGACTTTTTTCAGTAACTAAACACATTAAAGATAAAACTAAATCCATAAGGAAGATCAAAGACACTGCATCTCAGGAACATTTAGTACAACTGTCAGGAGACAAAAAAGTAACTCATAACTGTATTTTGCTGTATCACTACTGATATACCCAAATTTGAACAGTCTGCACAGTAGCAGACATATGTCATCATAAGGGGCAAAGTTCCACAAATACGGCACCTAGTATGTCTAGAGGCATGGGTCTACAGAGGTGCTGACATTGTAAATACACTCAGAGGAAAGAAACTGAGATGAGTTCCCTGAGCAATTAAATGACAGGCAGCAAGAAGGCACAACTGGAAACATCAGAAAAAGTAGCATGGAACACTGCTTTTAGAACAGGAATGGAAAGGCAGCAGGAGAAAAATGCTTTACATAATTACTGAAACACTCTGTAAATGGGTTTCACACACTAGCATT
Organism: Loriculus beryllinus; assembly: GCA_039877255.1. Classification (NCBI taxonomy): domain Eukaryota; kingdom Metazoa; phylum Chordata; class Aves; order Psittaciformes; family Psittacidae; genus Loriculus; species Loriculus beryllinus. Next base: position 11,390 of record JBCJKH010032020.1, read on the forward strand.
TTTCATAAGAAAACTGCCTTGAAAGACTTGTACTTGCTGAAATAGAGCTGAGGAATGAATGCTGTTACTTTAACTCATTAAAAGCTAGTCAATTCAAACTGCAGTCATGCTGCCAACGCCACCTGAAGTCAGAAAAAAACAGGACCATACCCAAATTGGATTTTCTGAAAGATTTTTTTCTGTCCTTTTTGCTGCCAAGTTCTACCTACCATTTTTGAACCTTGTTCTAAATATGAAACAACTGACATTTCTGCCATCACAAGCAAAATTACTGGAGAAAACACCGAATTCACACTTAGTAGCTATCTGCTTTATAAATAGACATGTAATAAATACCCTTACTCCCATTCAAATCTCATCTCTGCATAACAGAACCGAAATACTTACCAAACTTCTTTCTTTATACTCTTAAAAGGAAACTGACTTGACAACTGAGAATTGTTGAATGTGTTTGGTTACAAACTATTGCTCCTACCTCTTCCTTGACTTCTGATACAGTCAGGTCAATAAAAATTGGTTCGTCTGTTACTGTGAAAGACATCACGGCATTCTTTTCTTTTCTATCTGATCTGACTTGCCTGGAAGACAATACAGGTCACATTATTTACCATGGCACATACAGCACCCTCTGCACCTGAAAAGCAGCATAAAGCCTATAACTTAGCAGCAGCATTACTCATGCCATAATTTCAGATTTCAGCATAGGAAAAGTGTTTTAAATTCCAAGTGCAAAGTAACTCCCAAGTGAAATCTAGCAAAACAGCTTAGCTTAAACCTTACAGTAAGTATTAAGAACAAAGAAGCCTATCACACAGTATGTTCTTGGTATACACTAGTGATTCAAACAGCAACTGGAAGCATGCTCGGACACAGACAATTCACATCTTCATTAAACAATCAGAGTTTAAAGCACTATTTAAGAGATCATCACTGCGTTTTTCCAGAGTGCCCCTTTTTTGCTGAACCTTCTGTTAATCACAGATTTAGGAACATTCTCAATACTGATCATAATCAAAAAGTGCAAAAAATCTTACATACCATACACTCAGTAATCGGTCATGTATGGCTCCAGACAAGAAATAAAGCCCTGTAATTCCATCAAAGGGCTTATTTTCATTCATAGGTTTCACTGTGGTAAACGTTAATGATGACACTGACGTAGCATGGCCTGTGAAATGCTAAGGGGGGGAAAAAAAAGAATCTTTCAATGATTGTCATAAGCAGCCATATGACAAAAATGGAAACATTAGTTTACACAGAACATTAGGAAAGATTCAAGTGTTACTAAGTCAACAAGGACATTTCAGGGACTTTTTTACCAGCTTCCCTCCATTTCTGCATTTCAAGGAACTTTTTTCTGACCCCCCACAAGTATTTTTCAGAATTTTAACAGTCAAAGGAGGAATCAAAAGCAAATTTCCTCGGACTAAGCCCAGGCAAAAGAAATCGCATCCACCTGTACTGCTCTTAGTGTTGCACGCACTCCCTCACTACCCCCTTTTTACACTTCAACTTTTATAATGAAATTAAGAGTCCTAGTTTCATTCTCACTGTGAGATAAATGCACTGGTCTGCTGACACACTGAGGCTGTTCAACACAACTACCATTCCCCTCAAAAAAGCTCTGGTTCTTCAATCTACTTTTGTAAACAGCAGTTCTGGTTATCACAGGATGCAGATATAGATGATAACTGCCATGTGCCAGCCAGTCCAGAGTAACAGCACACGTGCACACACCTACCTGACAGCAAGTACCAGGAGACCAGAGACTAGCTGTGTCCTACCTGCTAGCAGGCAAGAGAACACGGCCGTGTTCACATAACAGTTAAAACACAGTAATTTGCTCATGTCTGATCCCTGCTTGGGAACATCAAGGGGTTTGCTCCTATGCCTGCCAACTGTTTCAACAGCAAAACTGATAATGCCACCAGATACATGAAATTTACCAAAGAAACCTGAAGGAGGAACTCATGTTAAACATCAGATAGCTCATGCACAAACCCACACCAGCAGTAACTAATACTGTGGTGAACTGAGTTCCCCTGCTAGAAGGGTATCAGAAAAGGACCCAGTAAAAGAGAACAGCATCCACCTTTCTGGTACAGGCTTTAGAAGGGATGCTGGAAGCGTGCTCAGACACAGCCAAGGAATTTAATGTCCTCATTCAACACTCAGCAAGTTGAAACCACAATTGAAAGTATCATCACAGCAACAGCTTCCAGAAATCCCAAAATTGCCAGTTGTTTCCTCAAACTTACTGACATTTCCAGATGTCCTATCAGGAAACACCAGATACATATTGGCATCAATCAAGAAGGGTATTTTTTTGCATCTAGTTCAACAAAGTTACTTACTCTGTAGACTTCTTTGGTCTCCAGGTCCCACAGTTTTATAGTTCTACCAGCTGACAGCAGCATTTTTCCATCTGGACTGATGCATAAAGAGGTGACACTGCTATTGTCACCTTTCCACTTGCTAGAATATGGATGGAAGGGTTTGTACAAAGGAAGAAAGATGGAGAAACAGAAAGAAACAATATTCATTAGCATCATCTCAAAATGCACAACAACCATGCTGGACAACCTAAGGCAAAAATTATTTTAAGGAATACTAATTTAACTGGTCAAAGATGAGGTCAAAGCTATTCTTTTTCTGCTCCTCTCCTTCAAATTAGTTTACAGAAAAACACAGCAACTCAAAAATACAGTTATTCGATACTGAACAACTGACAACTTACTTTTTATTTGACTATTGTGTTCTGAATTCCTACTTCAAATTCTCTATTACTTAAAACATAGCAAGAGAAAGCAAAGCAGTATGACTGGAACCAACCCCGAGTACCTGTATGCTAACATACATGCTATGGATGTCCTTGCACAGCTTCAGAGCTGGGATCACAGAAAAAACAGTGGGACAGCGTTCACAACAAGAGAGATGCAATTAATGAACCTTTAGGAAGGCACTTCAGCAGGCACATGCCAGGAATTTAAAAAGGAAAGAGGTTTCCCCACACAAAAGGGTAGCATGAGCACATGGAGTTTTCCTCTGAAATAAGTGAAGGTGAGCAGAAAACTACCACCTATTGCAGAAGGCTGGCTTGACCAAGTGGGTAACTCCTAACCCAACTCAGAAACACAAAAAAAGAAATATAGAGAAGAGGAAAACTGAGACAGGTTACACAGAGGACTATACTGTCCAGACATGCAGGGACAGAATTAGCTACAACTTAGCTGGTGTTCAAACCAGCAGAGACTACGAAGGCCAAGAAAAGGACATCAGCAGGAGCAAAACAGTGACTGAGGAAAATGCAGGCTTACTGCTGAATAGTGTAGGGACACATTCAGTACACAGAAAAGGCCAAAGTACTGCAGAGCAAATTCTTTCAGGCCTCCCATGAAACTAGAGCCAGAGGGAACAAAGCAATCTGCATAGTAAAGGGAAATCAAAGTAGGGATCACAGCAAGTCCAAGACATGCAACTCCTTAAGACTGAACAGGATGCATCCAGAACTGCTAAGGCCATAGTTACTACAAGATCACATTATCGTTTTGAGGAGCCACATAGCTCAGGAGACATTTCTGATGACTTGAGAAGAGACAAAATATATCCACGGGAAGAAGAATCCAGGAAACAACAGGGAAGGTTATACAACAAATCCACCTGGAAGCCATTTCTAGGCACACAGATGTCAAAAAGTGAGTAGGAGCATCCAGCATAGATTTACAAATGGCAAATTTTGCCTAGCCAACCAGACTGCCTTCCTAATGAGACAGACATCCAGTGAACGAGAGCCACATATGCCATATATCTTGGCTTTAGCAACACTTTTGACAAGGTCTCACACAGTGTCCTTGCAGTCAAATTAGAGACATATAGACTGAATGAATGAACTCCAAGGAGGGGTAAGATCTGACTACACTGAGTTCAAACAGTTGTGATCACTGCTGTGAAGTCCAGCTAGTGACCAGTTTCTAGCATCACTCACTAATGACATCCCAATACTATTTAATATTGCCAGGTCTTCATTAATGACCTAAATACAGGACAGAATGCACACATAACAAGTTCACATTCAATAACAAATTAGGTAGAGCAGCTGATATGCTGGAGGGCAAGGCTGCTAACAGGGGCATCTCAGCAGTCTTGAGAAACAGGCTGTCAAAATCTCAGAGCTCAAAGGAAAATGCACTGTCCTGCACATAGGATGGAAATACCCCAGTACAGGCTGGGGATGAACATCTAGACAGTAGCTTTATAGAAAAGAAGTTTGCAGTCCTCATGGCTGAGTTGAACATGAGTAAGGAAACCAATTTCTCTCCTTTGTGCAACACTTTTGAAACTGCATCTAAGCACCATGTCCAGTTTGGGACAGTAGAAGAAAGTCACTGACACCCTGGAGTAAATCCAGTGGAAGGCCATGAAGGTGGTTTAGGGACTAGAGCATGAAATGCAAGAGGAAAAGGTGAGGCAGCTGGATGTGTGCAATCCTAAAAAGAGAAGGCTAGAGGGAGATTTTAAAGCCATCTTGTACTTTACATCAGGGTCCTAATAAAACCCAAGGTGCATGTCTCTTCATGGGAAATCACAGAAGCTACTGATGATGGGCTGTCTCAAGTGCCCACACCAACTATAACAAACCAATAGAGCTGCAGTAAGAATAAGATACCACTGGGAAATTATCACAGAACAGAAATAACGTAAGAGAAGGATCAAGGTGCCATCATACACTAGGCTCTTACTGAAGTAAGGTAACCTGGATTGTTACTAGAAATCTTTGCTGCTTCTTTAAAAACAGTTCAGACTTCATTACAGAAAGAAAGTAAATGCCTTCACCAGACATCTTGTTACTTTGCACTATCTCTATTCTGCTCAACACTACTTTAAATAGTAGCAGCCTGCTCAGACAGCCAAGTGGAACTGTCCTCACTGCACATCAGTAGTGAGCGAAACCAAGTGGGTTATCATCACAGCAAGGCCCTTTGAGCAAAGCTGGGTGCATGTAACTGATTTAATTGGAATTTGGTGTTCCAGTATCTGCTTCCCCACATCTCCAAGTATATTTTCTAGAATTTAGATTTTTCAGCATCACAAAAGTGACTGGAAGCCCATGTCCCACTAACAGTATGGAGGGACCCAAATCTTTCAGCACATTTACTGCTTTCATCTAGTCTTTCCAATATACAGATGTAGAAACACTGCTAGAATTATTATTTTATCCCTTAATAAAACCACTTCCAATCTCAGAACAGTAACAGCCAACAGTCAATTCTGTACAGTGGGCATGAAGACTGGATAGCAGAGTGCAGGATTTCCAACAGGCCCTCACTAAAACCTGTGAGTGAGGAAATACACAAAAGCAAGTGAGAACAAATCTGACTGAAAACCAGCACCACTTACCACTTTACTTTACAGGTCTGTGTGTTCCATTCCACAATGTGTTTGTCCTCTGAACAGCTATACAAGCAGCAGGTGTCTTGATGCCATCTCACACAGTTTACTCTACTGTCATGACCACCATCCTACAAAAGGTAAGAGAGGGTCAACTCATTAATAAATGAAGAAGTCTTGAATATTGAGTCTTCCCCACACTAACAATGTGAACAAGTTGCTGAGAGCTAAATTCAGACCACTGGCAACTTAAGAGACCAATATACATGTATAGTTGTACAGGTTAAAGATACTTAATGTTTTGATACATACACATAAGTGTTTGAATTCATTCTTGTTCTAGCACTTCAGAATGAACACAAAAATTGTCCGGCCCACTATTTTTATACACACAGCCAAACAAGGCTGTCTAACAGCAGGAAATTTGGTCAAAGGAAAGTCTATCACAGATGTCTTGCTGACAGTCATTGTCATGGTTTAACCCCAGCCAATAACTCAGCACCACACAGCTGCTTGCTCACTACCTCCCCGCTTCCCAGGTGGGATGGGGGTGGAGAATGGGAAGAATTGAGATAAGAACAGTTTAATAACTAAAGTACAACATAGAGATAATAGAAAGAATACCAACAATAACAATAATGATAATAATAAGAAACAACAGGAATTGAAAGCTTAGAAAACACAAGTTATGCATAACACAATCGTTCACCACCCACTGATCAATACCCAGCCTGATCCAAGCAGCAATCACTCCCTTCTGGATGACTCCCCCAGTTTCTATACTGGGCATGATGTGCTGTAGCATGGAATACCCCTTTGGCTGGTTCAGGTCAGGTGTCCTGTCTCTACTTCCTCCTGGCTTCTTGTGCCCCTCCTCCCTGGCAGAGCTTGAGAGACTGAAGAGTCCTTGATCAGGGTAAGCATAACTTATCAACAACTAAAGCATTGGTGCGTTATCAGCATTGTTCTCAGACTAAAGTCAAAAACCAGCCCTGCACCAGCTACTGGGAGGAAAAATAACTGTTACAGCTGAAACCTGGACAGTTACTTAAGTGCGTGCTTGCTTAAAAAGTACATTCAGGGATGAACAGCCTTCCTTTTGTACTCAGCATTCAAGAGCAAGCTACTGTAAGATCATACTGTATGAACAATATGTAGAAGACCATACAAAGACGTATCATTCATCTCTCAACAACCAGCTCAAACATACCTTTTAATCATTTATGAAAATATTTCCTAAATTTTATAAAATTTCACTATTTGAATTGGCACCAGCCAGCTCAGATTGCTCCCTAGTGTCACTGCGAATCTGCCTTGAGCAGGACAAAATACATCACAGCAAAACAATCTGTTCAGTAAGGGCAGCTAAAAGTGACAGCTCTTATGCTAGCAGGAATAATCTTCTAGTTCAACCTATCTGCAAAAAATGAAGTACTCATCTGATACACTGCTCCTATAAAAAAGCAGCCAGTGTTTTCACCTAAAACTTTTTTATTTCTTCATAGTTTTCAAGCATAAATACAGCTTTTCCATAAAACGGTTGATACTCATTAGCTAGTGTCACCTGCATGTACCATGATTTTGAGCAGTCATTGCTTTCCCTAAATTCACATACATTCTACATACAACTAACAGCTTAGAACCAAAAGTATGTGCAAGTACCTCAAAGTATTGCACAGTCATTCATATAGATTTATTTTCCTTAGTACGTAACCCAAGACTAAAACCAAAGTGCTCAGGAGTAACAGGGAAGTTCTCAATGAAAAAGGAAGAATGAAAACGAAGGCATCTCAGTCCATCAACACAACAACTTCCCAAGAGTCAATGGGTACGCTTCAGTCCTGCCCTCCTCTCCCACAGTACTGTGCAGGAACTGAGAGCATGACACTTCCACAGTGCACTTAACTGTCCAGTTAGGTATTGCATCATTGCTGCTAATTTCAATGACACGTAACAAATCCGTGCACAATATTACAATGTTAAAATATCACATTAACTTCAAACCCAAGATTTCTCAATGCACACATACTGCCAACAAAGAAAAGAACCACTTGAAGATTCCCAAACACCTGAGTTAGTGCACCTCTATCCATATACACAGCTAGTAAGAAAAAGACACATATAATTAGGTTAGTTTATTCTATTTTTGAGCAGCAGAAATAACAGCATAAACTGACTGAAACCATCAGTATTTGGTAGCATGTGATGAAGAATGTATTACTTACTAGCTTGCTCTGTAGTTCTCCTTTTACTGTGCTGTACAACAAAATGCTACCAACTGCTGTACCAACAGCCAGGATATCTAATTGCCTGTCCACTTCTGCAACCTCAGACTTCCGTTTTTTCCTCTGTGGACCATCCTGGAAAATCAAAAATAAAAACAAAAGATGAAATAAATTAGTCTGACCAGCTAATCTCAGTGTTAGAAGGGAAAAAAATGTTCTGTAAGTCTGAAACCCAGTCAGCCAGCACAAACTCTGCCAAGACACAAAATGAAGACACTGAAGTGCACACCAACCAAGAGATTCAACTGGTACCTCCATGAGCAAGGCACCCAAGTGCTATGAGTCACCTAGAAACATTTGGTGGAGGCCATTCTGCTAGCCTAGTGACCACATACATGAAGGGAAAAAACAGTTAAGCTCTTCATAAATTTCATATGCCAGAGGCAGAGGTAAAAGTTAACATAATCTCAATACTTTACCCAGAAAATTGAGAAGAGTTGATCAAGAATAATGAGTTTTTTTCCCCAAAGCTATTCAGACTCTTGCAAATATGAAGTATTCATAATGCCTCTCAAAAAGAAAGCACTATCCTGCTCTGCAGAGGACAGGAAGGCATGCTCTCCAAATTTAAAAACAAATATATATACACAAGCCAACACCTTCTCTAAGCAACAGATATTTGCACTGATGAGCAGCCAGAAGAAGCCAAGAGTCTGATAAAATGTGAGCAATCAGCTCTGAGCAAGCTCCATGTGGTGCAGCTAATCTGCCATACAGCAGACATCACACAGCGAATAATTTTTAGTCAGGTCCAGAGATTTAAGAGTTTTCACCACAACTAAGATTTAAAAGTTAAACAGAGGAGGGTAAATACTTTGGTTCTCTGAAGGGGGACTTTCTTCCCCTCTGCATTTAACACATTTTCTTCAAGGAAAAGCACTTTAGTTTAGGCTGACAAATACCAAAATGCTACATAGATACATTTACCTCAAAAGCAAGCTCTTGAGAAAAGAGATTACATTGGGGGTTTTGCAAGCATTTGTTTAGTCTTCATCTTTCCTGGGAAAGAAAAGTGTTTATGAAAATATTACAAAAACATAGATGCTGAGAAACCATCACAGCCACAACGCAAAACCAAGTAAATCAACCAGGTTTTAAGACAATATATGAGAAAATACTCAACTGGCTAAATTTTTGGCAGCAATGCCAACTAAGCCATATTGAAACTGCTGTCTGACATGCAAAGATAAGGGCCACGCAGCCAGTGGAGATGTAAGTAGAGAGTACAGTTTATATGATTTCTGGTAGCTCTCCATATCTTCATACAGTTTTACTGACTATCCCACACACCCCCACTGCAAAGCAAAGCCACAATAAAAAACAAAGAACAGGTTTTATTCTTTTTCCTTACATAAATCTTTTAACTAAAATTTGATCACCCTCCATTTCAGTTTGTTATGGCCAACTTCCCTTGGAACAACACAAAGGTACAACAAAATTCCCACTCAAGTCCACTGTTGCACCTTGTATTCATGGGTAGAACAGGGGAGCTGAACTATACCAAGTATCAACTTCCTTTTAATTACTTTTGTTCAGATTGATTTGAACTCAAGCTTATTTAGAAATCCTTCAACTTTGCCGGAAAAGCAGAGTTTTAATTAGTAGAGATGACTACAAGAAGCTGTTTGAAAAAGGATTGGGCACTCATTTGTCCATAATGTTCTTGAGTAGGTCAGCCACTGAGACTTAAAAAACAACCCCAGAAATCCAATCTCTGCTGCCACACATGAAGGAAAGCACTCAACACACTGAAATGGGCAAGAAGCCTAAAGACTCTTGAGAGGTCTAGATGACAGAGCAGTTGCAGCTTAATAAGGAGAAAGTGGGAGAAGGTATTCTGAAAGTGTGGTGGTCCACATATTCTTGCACAAGGCACCACTTCACAGAGCAGGAGGAGGTGAACACTGCAGGCAGGAAGTACCGACACTACAAAAGCACATGTGCAGGGAACATCCCAATAAGCCACCACTGCACCAGCAATTCCAGGGCCTGCAGTTCAAAACTTAATTCCTAATATTCCCATGGCCTTCATTATCATGGTAGCAACCCAAAACATACTTAGTTTAGGTGTCATTTGGCCAAACACCATTTACAGATATCTAGTGGCATAGTTTTACTCCTGAAGACCAGATGCTAGTACTGCCCAGAGATGCCAACTCTCCAGGAATTAAAAAAAGGAAAACCAAGACTAATGTCAGAAAACCCACATTCAATAAAATGCATTTGCAGAACTATCACAGCTTTAGTTCTTCAGTCTAAGAATAAACCGATGAATTATAAAAGTTTATGGCATAATTATCTCAAGAACTGGTATGTTTCCAGCTGCATTTGAAAACATACCAACTTTCATTCAGGGGAGAACATTCAAGATACTAGAATAACTGAAGAGCATTGAAAGGTAGCCAAATGCTGTCTGATCAAGTCCATTTTCCATAGAACCCTACATCAGGTTAAACTGGAGCATCTGTGGGGTTTAGTGGTGGGTCTCTAGGAAAGGGTTAGCTTTTGTAAGTCGCTCAGAATCCTTCTGTGCTTGACTTAAGAGCACTGCAGCAGTGCACTATGTGAGCTTTTAGTTTTATTTCACAAAGGGTGGATTAACCCTCAGTTACAGGTATTTAACATTGAAGAACCACCTACACAGCCCTGCAGTTAATGCATAGATGCTTTTTTATTCAGAGTTACATGATGAATGACCAGGTTAAGGCCAATCTAAAACTGACCTTTTCTTCTGCAGCATTCTTCAAACGTTCGGGTGTTTTCAGAGTTCAGCGATTAAGATGCTCAACTAAGAAAAAAAGAGATGATATCGACTTCCTCTGGACTGGCAGTCTGTGCTGAGTGTTCTGAAATATCTCTCATAGCATTGCAAATACACTACATTGTTAATACACCCAAAATCATCTTTAAAAGCCCTCACTACATCTTATGATAAAGGGGGGTGGATTTCACACACTATATCGAAAGGATACCATTTCCTGAGAAAAAAATATATGTCCTAACTAAAGAAAATAGGATTACTTCAACACAAAGAGGGTGAAAAGGTACCTTACTATATACACTATAGATATTTTCAGGTTGAGTGTTCACCTGAGGTGAAGTTAAAAAGACAAACTCAAGGTGGAGAACATCCAAGCCCTTCGACGTGTGCCCTGAATAAAGCCACCAACCTTCTCACAGAGCTCCTGAGCTTGGGAAGATCCATCATGGGCAGCGTAACAGCTTGAATGGAGATGCTTCCAAGGGTAAGGAAGTGTGGAGAGACACTGCCTTTACTGGAATGTGAACTGTAAGCTAAGCGGATATGCACAACAGCTGACCTGCTCTGCAGCATCCTTTTTGAATAAGGTGAGATATGCCATGAAGTAACATACCTTGCTCCTTCAAGGACGGCTGCTTCCATGAGGGTTGTACAGAAGATAAATGATTTTACAGTCACAACTTCTGCTGACAGATACACTCCCCTTTTTCTTTTAGTAATAATACTAAAACCTCCAGTGCTGCTTCCCCCACCACATGAAACCTGCCTGGTGAGGACTGATGCTGCAAGGCTCCTCTGAGGGGAGTAGAGCCCCCAAGCACCCCCCAACACACCCCAGGGGACATCAGGCATAAACATGCCCAGCACCTTCGGCAGGGTGCCCTGACTGAACCTCGAGGAACCCCACACTTGCCCCTAGGACCATAACCCCATACTAGACCCTGGTGAGGCCACATGTAGAGCACTGCCTCGAGTTCTGTGCTCCTCAGTACAAGAACAGCCACGGAACTACTGGAGAGGGTCCAGTGGAGGCCACAGGAGGTCTGGAGCATCTCTCTCATCGAAGAGATATTGTGGAAACTGGGCCTGCTTAGTCTGGAGAAGACTGAGGGGATCTCATTAATACATGCAAATATCTCAAAGGTGGGTGCCAGGAGGACGGTGCTGGACTCTTTTCAGTGGTGCCCAGCGACAGGACAAGGCGCAGTGGCCATAAACTAAAACACATGAAGAATAATTTCATGCTGAGGGTGGCGGAGCACTGGAATAGGCTGCCCGAAGGAGTCGTAAAGTCTCCCTCTCCGGAGACATTCAAACCCCTCCTGTGTAACCTGCTCTGGGTGGCCCTGCCCTAGCAGGGTAAGTTGGACCGGATGATGCCCAGAGGTCACTTCCAACCCCGGCCATTCAGTGTTCCCGGCACCGATCCACCGCATCTCCACTGCCCGGCCACGCCGACCCCCGCCACATGGCGCCGGGAGGGAGCACCGTTTTAAAGCTCACATGGTACTGCATCTGTCCAGCATTAGATTTCTCCCCTAGCTCATTCTCTGTGGGAACAGAATTCAAATGTTCCTGC